>JAPMOQ010060165.1:456020-468430 GCA_026543055.1 Argiope trifasciata
ATAATGAATAAATTTCTACATTTATTAACTCAACACTCAAAACTATGTATAGAAATAACCTGCAAGGTTTAATTATGAGTTTTTGAAAGAAATGTTTCTATAAATTGCTTGAATAAAATTCTTGCAAGTGAAATATTTAATATTTTATCTAGATTCAGTATTATATTTCATCTGTATATTTGTCTTAGTCCTCAATGCTTCCCAAATATCCCTCTCATGCGTTTTGTCTAGAGGGTCCTTTTTTTGCTTGCAAGTGTTTAATATCGCCAAATGTCGTTTGTTCGTTCGTGCTAAGGGGGTTTGCCATTCCGTAGCTTAATCAAGTTTACAAGAAATACCCAGGCTGTATTGGGATATTGTTTTCATCACTTTCATAGACGGCATTTTCATAACAGCATCTTAATTTCTATTCATAGTCAGACATAAACTTTTGAGTATAAGTTCCAGGACATTCATCAACGATCCTGGCACTTAAGAATTATTGATGAACTATCAGTCAACTTAAGAATATTTGATTGTGAATTTTACATCTGCCAGTCTTATATGTAAATAATGAATTACTGTTAAATAATGTCTCGAACACTTTTCCTCCTATATTTCCTTTTTTGACTAGATTCTAACTATGTTATTACAAATGATAGGCATGAAAAAATAAATCTTTGAAATCAACGCAAACAATATTGTTAGACAATGATCCAAACTTTTGAGTCAGTCTTTGGGTTTTTCCACTTCCAATCCATGATCTCATGTAAACAAAACTGAAAGATTCGAATCCGACTTTTCAAAGTTTAGTGATTTGTTGTTGGCGGCACTTATTATGCAAATTACGCATACTTAACTAGTATAAATACGTGTGGAATTAAAATCTGTGAGTTTTGATGTTAGAATGAGGCTCGGATGATAAAAGACCATGCGGTTAGCTTGCCTTTTAGGAATTTTTAAGATGAATCGCTGCGTTTTTAGATTGAATGGTCGAATTCGAATCTGTTAAAGTTTATTCACAGTATGTGGTAATATTAATTTATTTTGATCTTTATTTTGAGATTTAACGTATTATTTCTTTTCTTTTTGCTCTAAGAATGAGCCTGTTGACTTTTACTTAAATAAATATGAACTTTTATGAAAACTGCTTTTATCATTCTTCCTCGACAATAAATTCCACAGCACAGCTTTGTTAATTTCGGATTAATTTATCTGGAAATCTAACAAATATAAATCCCTTAATCTTTGAGAAACGACCTTACATCTTCGGTTTACAATCATGAATATTAATTATAATGCTAATTGCTATAGTTTTTCTGCAATTAGCAATACAAATTCTTGTAGTTCCCTAGGATACATATTCATATGAGATACGCTGTTGGCGTAAACAAAATAAAACAAATGGCTTTTGAAATATTCAACATTATTTCAACAATTTTGCATTCTATTCATACGAATATATTCAGTATATTCCATATTCAATTATATTTTTGGAGTTAAAATACAATAAATAAATATTCACTTATATTATTCAATATTTTCTCCCCCACTTTCAAAAGAAAAAAGTAAATTCATCACCGGTCATGAAGCAAATCCCACTACACTGTCCGCTGGGAACTGACCCAAGATATTGTCATTTATTTCTTTTCCTCAAAAGGAGCAAAATGAAAAAAAAAAAAAAAAAAAGACGGAGAAAGAAACAAAACTCGTAAAAGGACATATTTGTGAATCGCGTTTTTGATTGGTAGCAAATCTTTGCAATGCCCTTACACGAATCCCATTTCAATGTCTGTGACACTTCACGGAGGGAAATTTCTTGACAATCACGGCGGGAAATTTCTTGGAGATTCTGCCTATGTTATTACTAATGATAGGCATGAAGAAATAAATCTTTGAAATCAACATAAACAATATAAATCAAGTAATCTTTGAGAAACGACCTTACATCTTCGGTTTACTTTCATGAATAAGAATTATAATACTAATTGCTGTATTTTTTCTAGAATTAGCAACAAATTTTCTTGGATACATATTCATGTGATACTACGTAGTTGATGTAAACGAAATAAAACATATGACTTTTGAAATATTCAATATTATTTCAACAGTTTTACATTCGATTTTCAAGAATATGTATGGCATATTCCATATTCAATTATTTTTCCGAAGTTAAATTACAGTAAATAAATAATCACCTATATTGTTCAATATTTTCTCCCACACTTAAAAATGAAATGGAAATTCATCACCGGTCATGAAACAAATCCCACTACGCTGTCCGCTGGGAACTGACCCAAGATATTGTCTTTTATTTCTTTTCCTGAAAAAGAGCAAAATGCCAAAAGAAACGGAGAAAGAAACAAAACTCGTAAAAGGACATATTTGTAAATCGCGTTTTTGATTGGTAGCAAATCTTTGCAATGCTCTTACACGAATCCCATTTCAATGTCTGTGACACTTCATGGCGGGAAATTTCTTGGAATAAATCCAAAACTGGGAATATTTTCTACCTTCAGACACACAACAATGGCCCATTTTTCTCCGCAGCACAATGGGCTTGCTCATCTCGATACTCATGAAGCCCCATTTCTTACAACGCGAAGATTCGAATTCTGTTTTAGGTAGCAAATCGTAGTGATTCAAAATTGTTCAGATTTACTCCTTTTATTTCTTCTTCTTCTCACAGCTTATCTTCAATCACGACAAACAAATCTTGATTTTAGCCCCATTTGTTTTCTTTTCGAAACTCTAGAGGATAAAAGGAAATAATAAAGTCTTCAGTAAACTATTGAAAAAAAAAATTTTTGAAGAGGAACTTGCGAATTTTCGACTGAGGTCACATGAGATGTGTAAAAAGGATTTTAGATAAATATAAGCCTTTGTTAAGGAAGACTCCATAGAATACCGGCACTAGTATCATTTACGGTAACACTAAAATTATATTTATATAAAAAAAATTCCTAAGCAAAAGCTAAAAAAATTACTGTGAATTATGTTCCGTATCAGCATAATCTATATACTCAAATACAGATGTTTCATTGTGCAAGATATTATTAATGAACACATTGGAATTATAAGTGCAATTAATAAATATAACTTAGGGATTATAAGCTTTATTAATAAGTATAACGTTGGAATTATAAGTATAATTAATAGCATCGAAATTATAATTATGACGTTGGAATCATAGATCACGTATAAAGATAATAATTAATGAATATAACGTTGGATTGATATGTTGAGATTATAGATTTAACACGATATTGTATTTAAAAAATTTCATTTATATGGCAATGAATAATATTACAAAATACTGGTACAAATGGCACAATACTGATACAAAATACTGGTTAAAATTACAGATAATAAATTCACGCACTGGTACTAGTATTGTTTTCGAAAACATTGAAATAATATTTATATCATATTTTTATCGATGAGCAAAAAGGTTATTGCGAATGATGTTTCGTATTAGTATTTACTGTATGGACGAGTGATCTTGTTTCATATTAGTTTTTACTGTATATAAGAGTAATAATGTTTAGTATTTGCTTTTACTGTATAGTCAAGTAATGAGTTTTCGTATTAGCCTTTACTTTATATTCAAGTTATGATGTTTCACATTTCTTTGTGAAGGTATTATTATAGCAGACAGTGAAATAATTAGTAGTAAGATTTATAAGACACCCATAAATCATTTTTACCTTCAAGTAATTCCCATAATTTCAGCAAACCTGTATGGCAACATGGTTTGAATTATGTTACCAAGTTTTTAATTTATTAAAAAAATTATTATTTACCAGTTTTTTTAAAAAAGGAAACGTACTATAGATATTTAATAGAAATACGTTAATACATTCTTTTTAATTTAATCTTCATTGCAATTCAAGTTTAAGAATACATTTTCAAATTATTTTCCACAATTATTATCATTAATTTGAGAATGTCGACAACTTTTATTTAAAAAAAAAGGATAGAATAATAATAATACAAAATAGGATTAAATTAGGACTTCTTACTGGAAAAAAAGCTAATTTTTCTGTGAAAATAAATGATATTTTTCAGGACTTAAACCAAATGCATACCATTATTATTTAAAAATGGAGAAGAATATCTTTGAAATCCTAAAAGATAAATTATGAGCAAACGATATTTTTATTTATTCCAATAGCATAAATATTATCTTTACATTGTTTCCACCAAAGAAAAAAAAATATTTCATTTATTCGCCTTTTCGATAATTCTTTTATAGCATTAGTTTATTCTCACGGCAAAATATTACCCCTTTTGTTCCACGGAAAATCGAACATTTCCTCACGTACGCAACTAAATGAAAGTAAAAGAAGAAAACCTAATTTCCGACTAAGAAAAGGAGCCATAAAAAGTGAAAATGGCTATTGGAAAAAGTGCAGCGTCTTTTCACAGGAACTTGCTTATTTCGATAGTTGTACTGAAAACTTTGTGTTTATGTAGTTTTTCAATTCACTATCTCGAAATTCCATGTATTTTAGGCTTAATGAGAATTTTTTAGATTCTTTTATTTGAAATATACTACGTTAAATTTAAGTTCTAATAAAACCCGTTGAAATATTACTCCGATTTTATCCACCTTCAAGCCTTTGTTTTTATTTGAGATTGGTTTTAAAGAAAATGTGTTCAAAATTGTCTAGAGCGAGAAAATCTAAATGAAACAAAAAAAAATAATAATTGAAATCTAGTAGAAAAGAATACCAAAAAGAAAATGATATCTGCTATCACAAATTTCAAATCATCTTCTGAGAACATTAATTTCTTTAAGTCATGCGGTATCCATCAGGAAGAATTCTGATTGAAACACATAAATTAATTTAATTGATTTAGAGCAGTAAAAAAATTCGTAGATTATAGAGTAAAAGCAGGAATGAAAATCCTACAACTGAGTAAATTGTTGACAAAAATATGTGCATTTAAAAATATTATTCAGGGCATTTAAAAAGATCATTTCAGATCGTGTATCAAACTGAATTAAAAATATAACTAAATTTTTTAAGTTAACACATTTAATGTTCACTTAATTTAAGTGAACTAAATTTAAATATATATATGAAATTGATACCCTTAAAAAGGTAACTTTTTGAGTTTTAACTTAGTACAAAGATAAATGTACTATATATGTGTTGGTAGATAAATGTTTTGAAAGATATGAATACAAGTTTCTATCGGGAGGTTCCAACAATTGCAGTTAAGATTTAAATGAATGTACAGTAATCAAAGTTGAAATATTTGGAGTGATTTCTCACCAAATGTAATCGTAACTATTTTTATCGAAAAATCCTTAAAAAAAATTTTTTTGTTATAATTTTTTAAAACTATCCAGGACATCATTTTTAGGTGAGTGTTTGGAAACTGGCTCAGTTTTAAGGATTTGTCCAGACCTGAGAATCGGGTATATGCCTTGATATGTTATAAACTTTTGTTGGAGAGAAGTCACGAAATATGAAAACTTGTTTTATTATTTTCTAATAAACCGAAAAACGATAAATTGATGCCTCAAAAGCGGTAAACTACCAACTTTCTGCTTGTGCACTTTGAAGTTTCCAAAAACCTAAACCAAAACAACATCATGTTTTCACATGATAAAATAATTATTTAAATTATAAAATATTTCAAACATTTCATAGAACGGCACAATATTAGAATAATATTTATAATAAATGAGGTGAAAGTAATTCTGAAAGCAACTGAGTATTAATTAACTAATGATAAACAATATTCAAAATATAATAATAAAGATTTTTCTCGTTCAATCTAAACGCTGAGGGTAAACTAAAAACAGATTCGACGTAACAAAAAAAGTTTGCTTTTTGGGATCAGTATAAAATATTCCCAGTTACTATCAGATAATTTATCCATCATTTATACAAATTTAAATTCGTCATGAACTTTAACTAAAAAAAATTTTTTTACCCACAAGAGAACCTGCCACTGAACTATAGATTTCTAATCTATATATCTGATGTTCACCTAAGAGGGGTTTATGACTGATATAAACAAGCTGTATAATCTTTGCATTGTTTAATTTTAAAAAGTTAAAAAGAGCGAATAACTAGCAATTAATCAAAATGAGTATCAAACGATTTATCAAAGAAAAGGAATGATTAAAAGTACGTTATTAAAACAGATAAAAAAATTTACAAAAAGTAGTTACAGGTAAAATTGCAATTACAGACATAATTAAAACAGATTATGTTTGGTATAATTTTATGATTATTAATAGAATTACATTTAAATATTTTCTTATATGAGTATTAACAAAATTAAACTTAAACGCCTCATTTTTTCAGTATTAACAAAGTTGACCGAATGGTAATGGTATCTATAGTGACGATGTTGATGAGAGAGACCAGTTTTTTTGGTAAAAATCTAGCAATTCTATTCACAAATGTTACTTTGTCCTATATGAAATATTATAATATCAAAATATTATATATCTATAACGTCATTTTCTTTCTGGTTCTTAGAACTTGTATAATAAAGTCGAATGTTAAGTTTTTATAGCTTATTTGACATTATTTTAACTAATATAACTTCGCTCTAGCCACTATAAGTTGACTCTTCGATTTTTACAAGTTGCACAATGGTTTCAACCCTTAAATATACTCCTCTTATTTGAACTGTAGAAAATAATAAAACTGATTATGTTGTTTTTCCAATGTCCCTTGTCATTGACAAGCCCTCTGACTAAAGAGCCATAGCGATTTAATCCGAATTGTGCTTTTCTTGTTTATTTTCAACAGTGTCATCTAGGACCAAGAGTATAACTTAGTTACTCACACGTCACAGCCCTTTTCACGAGGCGGACTTCATTCATACATTTCATTTACTCATCTACAGATCATAATTTTGGATTCAGAGAACGATCACCTCTGAGCCAGTATCCACCAATGATATTATTCCCGACAATAACTGATTCTTTTAGGTAATATGAAATATAAACAATCATTTACTCATCTACAGATCATAATTTTGGATTCAGAGAACGATACCCTCTGAGCCAGTACCCTCCAGTGGTATTACTCCCGATAATAACTGATTCTTTTAGGTAATATGAAATTTAAACATTCACTTACTCCTCTACAGATCATAATTTGGGATTCAGAGAATGATTACCACTCAGCCAGTACCCTCCAATGGTATTACCCCCCCATAAGAACTGATTCTTTTAGGTAATATGAAATATAAACAATCATATAATGTATGAAATGTCGAGTCACTTTTAGTCAAAGTATGAAATATGTGAATTATTTGAATAAAAACAACCATGTATGCATTAATTGAAATTCTATAGAATGATAAAAACTACTTAGATCAAATTCAACTCTTTTATGCATTTTTCAGTAAAACGTGGTGCTTCTAATTGTTATTATATTTACTACATAAGGCAATCTGTGCAATGCCATTTCCTATAATAGAAATCAAACTTTGATATCATTTATCCTGATTTAAATGCTAAAATATCAAACCAGAAAGAATCCAAGGTCGATTGAAAGTCAAATGGTGAATAAAATACTTCGCCATTTTATTTGTAGTAGAATAAACAGAAAAATATAAAATTCTAATCCGTCTATCTTCCTTCTATTGCGCACTCAAAACCATTTTATTTTGCTCCTCAAATCACCAGAAATTCACTGTGAAAGCGACAGTTGAAATGTCCTATGAGAGCAAAAATGAAAGCAGAAATCATCCAATGAAAACAGAAACAAATAATAATAAATGTATTCTGAAATGGCAATAGAAGAAAATACGCTTTTAGCGAAGAAATCCCCCTACGAAGTGCTTAGAAATACTCAGAATAGGGTAAAGTATTTACTTCTTGAAAACCCACGATTGCAATGCAGAGTCCTCAATGGAAAAGTTTAAATCTCTTCATACATAATCACAATAAAACAAAATGATTCCGAATCTTGAAAATTTTCAGAATGGCACACTTTGAATTGGATTTGGATGCATTGAGCTCATCTCTATTTTATCTGGGAGAAATATTTGGGAATAAATCATTCTATCATATGTATAAGAATTCGAGTTCCCATTTTGAATCCATTCTCCTCACAACAGAGAGGAAGGATATGATATCTCTATAAAATTAATTGCGCAGGTTTATATATTTATTGCCAATACTTGTGTAGAAACCCAATATTGATATTATGATTATCTTGCTAACTGTTACTTACAAGTCTGTATTTAAAATTGCACGTATTTCCTAAATAATCTGGTGTTTACTTAGAAATAATAAATTCTAGATACTAACAAATTCTGGATAATAACAGATTATAAAATAATAATAAATTCCTAAAAAATATATAAATTTTTATCACAATAATAAATTTTAGATACTATGAGATAATAACAAATTATAGGATAATTACAGATTTTGGATACTACTGCATAATAACAAATTTTAGATACTACTAAATAATAAATTATAGGATAATTGCAGATTCTGGATGCTATTGGATAATAACAAATTTTAGAAATTACTAGATACTAACAAATTATAGGATAGTTACAAATTCTAGATACTACTAGATACTAACAAATTATAGGATAATTACAAATTCTAGATACAATTGGATAATAACATAGCATAATTAATAATTGTGGATACTACTGGATAATAAAAAATACAGGATTAAAACAATTGTGGATACTACTGGATAATAAAAAATACAGGATTATAACAATTCTGGATATTGCTGGAAAATAAATTATAGATAACAATAGATAATTACAAATTCTGATACACTACTTCCATTAACATAGATTTATAAATGAAACAATATAAATATTTTACTGCCCTTATCAATTATGTTTATGCTTTCGTAATAAGTTAAATTGAAAATATAACTTAACGCATCACAACTGGAAAAGAGGAAACATTTTGGATTTCATATAAGATGCAAACTGCACTGTATTTCTTTGATAGGTATCAGATTTATCGATTGTTTGCACATTTGAATAAGTATGACTTTTTTTTTTCAATCTTTTAATTTTAAAAATGCTCACAAATCAGGCAAATTGCATTGCAAAAACAAATGAAAGTATCATCAGTTAAATTTTTGCCAGATAATAGAAGCATTGATTTCTTACACAGATAGGTATATATGATAAACCCGTTTTTGCTTTAAGAACATTTTATGCCTGACACTGACACTGACACTGACACTGACACTGACACTGACACTGATACACACACACACACACACACACACACACACACACACACACACACACACACACACATATATATAAATTAAAAATAAATATTTCAAAACTTATGCATCTATTGAGAGCAAGTGAAGAAGATTAAAATGGATGCATACTTCTCTGTAGGACTAAATCCTTATCATTTTTTCATATGATATTGATCTATTTATAGAAATAGACTTCTTTGAATAGAATTTAAATTAAAACTCAAACTATCCAGAAAATGAATTTGCCATCATTTTTTGAGTTAAAACTATTTAAAACCATAAATTTGTTTTTAACAATATTAAGAAATGTGCATTTTTACATAAAGTTGGAAATCCAGCACTCGATGGAAAACCAAATGAATTTAAATTGTGGTATAATTGCAAATTATCATCACGTAATTACATCCATTTAAACTTTCTTTTGTATGATATTGACTTATTTTATAGAAAGAGACTTTTCCGAATACAGTTTAGATACAAAATCAAACTGAAACTATCCAGAAAATGGAATAGCAATCAATTCTTAAACCAAAACTGTTTAAAATCATAAATCTGTTTTTAATAACCTTTAGATGTGTGCATTTTGGTACAAAGTTTGAAAGCAATCTATGGAATATCAAATGAATTTAAAGCCTAGTATAATTAACACTTAACAACTTAATTATGTACATTTAAATTTTCTTTCGTTTCATATTGACCTATTTTAAAGAAATAGAATTGAATATAATTTAGATTCAAACTAAATTATTCAGAAGAAAGAAAATCAATGAATTCCTAAAATTTAAAAAGCTTAAAACTATCGTTATTTTTTATAATCTTAAGAAATGTATATTTATCAACAAAGCTTAAAATCCAACGTTCTATAAAGTACTAAACCAATTTAAAATTTAATATATTTAATATACAAAAATTCAGGCATTTCTTAGGCACATAAATATATGATATAAAATGATAAAACAGAGATATACGAAATATAATACCGATTTATTTCCAATGCCATTTCGCATGACCCATTTTGTCAGACATTTGCCTTAAGCTCAAAATTTTACTATTTCCATTTTACACTTTATTTGGGATCGTCAAAGCAAATATTTTAAATAAAAGCTTATCGCGTCACCCTTTTGATAAATGATATCAAAGTTTGATTTCTGATATGGGAAATAGCATTGCACAGATTGCCTTAAGTAGTAAATATAATAACAATTGGAAGCACCACATTTTACTGAAAAATGCATAAAAGAATTGAATTTAAAATTAAGAATTCAATTTTTATGCCTAGAATAACATCATTACTATCAAATGACTCAACTTAAGCAGTAATTTGTTTAAAATGTTGACCTTTTTAGAAAAAAAAATTATTAAGTTTTAACTTTAAAATCACATTATTATATCAAAAGTCATTTTTTTTCAAGTAACTATCATTAAGCTTCTAAAAACAAAAAAGGTGTTCAGATAAAAATAATTTTTATAGCTTTCATTTCCTTGGGTGAAACATTATGTACAATATTGTATGATAATAAATTATATTCACAATGTTGTATGATATTGCTGAATGTTGATTAATATGCCAAACAATACTGTGCTACTTGATTCCCTTTTTGAACCAACGAGTTTAGTAACCCTCAAAATTCTTTTATACTCTAATAAAGATGCGTCAAAGAAAACGCCCTGTATGGAATTGGAATATAGTAGTTACGAAATATTAATATTTGGTGGGAATTTAGTATTTTTACTGAATCTATCATGATGCCCCTGGCGAGTGTTTTAGCGATTAATTCTCTATATGCTGTTAATATTGTCCGTAAATTGAATTTGTGTTTTATACATGTTTTTCTCAACGGATTTAAGCAAAAAGGTGTTGCGAATCTACACTTGTAGTCACAAATTCCATTACTAAATTTGATATTGGATTTTGGAATTATCCCTTTACTTATTTATAAAATTACACACAGACTGACAATCATTTTATTGTTGGATTTGGCTCAAAACTGGACGCCTACACTGTAGATGTAGAACCAATGAATCAAATCTTTTTTATCCACCTGTGCTTGTTTTGTAATTACCGTATTATCTTATATTCCAACAGCCAACAGATGGACCTTCTTTAACTTAAAATTTGATAGGAACTTGTAAATTTGGTGTATATATCCCAAACCAAATTTGGTTTATTACAAATATAAGAAGTAATAAATTATGCCAAATTTGAGCTAGACAGACAAAACTATGTCTGTCTAGCTCAAAGTGTTTTTCAGTTATCTTTCTCACAACATAGGCATATCGATAGACAGTTTCCAGAAATATGTTTTTCGATCTCAGCGAGGTCTGAAATGTGGCGATTCGTCAAAACCTCAAGTTCAAATTTTTTGACAATCACTATTCTTTTATTACATGTACAAGAAAGTAAAAATATTGTGAACAATAATTTATTAAAAATTAAACGTTTGTTGAAATAAATTTAAAATAACAACTTTGTAAATGTGAATCACGCTGCAGTACAGATTAATTAAAATTACTGAAATTGATTGAGGGAAAAATAATTGTGGTTCTATTGTGATATCAATAATATTTTCTGCAATATTGGATCTTTAAAATTATTAGAAAAATTTTTTAATTGAATTTAATTTGAAATAAACAAACTGTTGTGATTCAAATATGTGTGTAATTACGTATACAAGGAAGCAATATGTTTCATAATTTTTATTTCATTTTCTATACTTAGCACCACCGGCATCCAGGTATAGGGGTAACATGTCTTCTCCTTGATCGGGGCATCCCGGGTTCGAGTCCCGGTTCAGGCATGGCTATTATTTTGCGTTATATCTGTGAGTAGTGCGAATGTGTCCCCATGTAAAAAAGGGTTGTGCAAGCGAATGTAAAGCCTGAAGGAACTATGTAGTACTCTTGGCAACTTGTTGACGCTTCTGAAAAAACAAGGGATGCTAATTTAGGCTTAAATCGGTGACAGCTTTCTGGCAGCGGTCTTGTAAATGCCATAATTAACAACAACAACATACTTAGCACATCTATATTATACAATATTGTGGAATATTGAATAGTACAATATAACAAAATACTTAAGCTTTAGTTAGAAGATTTAACTGTTTACTTAATTAAAGCTTTAAATCTTCTGATACGTAATAGTAATGAAAAGAAATTCTTCTGTTTTTTGAAATTTCTCAAAATAGCACAATTTGAATT
>JAPMOQ010060165.1:492800-521447 GCA_026543055.1 Argiope trifasciata
TTGCTATCATGTTTCAGTATATCTCTTACTCTTGCTATCATGTTTCAATATGTCTCTTACTCTTGCTATCATGTTTCGGTTTATCTTTTACTCTTGCTATCATGTTTCGGTATATCTCTTACTCTTGCTATCATGTTTCGGTATATCTCTTACTCTTGCTCCCAAGTTTTAAAATATTTCTTCTTGCCCTCACGTTCTAGTATATATCTTACACTTGCTCTCTCGTTTACATATGGTTCTTCCTCTTGCTCTCTTGTTCTAGTGTATGTCTTACACATGCTTTCACGTTTTCATGTGTTTCTTGCTTTCATATTCTTGTAAATATCTTACTCCTGCTCTCAGATTCTTGTATATGTCTTCCTCTTCCTCTCAAGTTTCAATATGCTTCTCACTCCAGAACTTACATTAAAAGTGCAAAATTATTCATTTTTTGTTGTGCAAGAGTAGACAGTGCAATATATCACAATGCAAAAGAAATTGAATATATACTATATAAGTAACAAAAGTCTTTAAATGGTTAATTCTTGCTAGATTATTAGTTTCCACCATGAAGTTCCATTCTTTAAATCCTTGTTATTTCTTATGATTAAAAAATTGATGCTAGAAAACCGTAGAGAGTAGTGATTTCTGCTGTATGGTATGGGTAATACCTCTTATGATAGCTGCCACGCCAATAGAGCATATACAATAAGGGACATATTTTGAAATAAAAATAATGCATCTATTTAAAAAAATTGCCTAATATTCGTATTTCTCAGGTTAATAATACAACGATAAATACAGTGTCTTTTAACACAGCTTTTGATAGAATATAGTAGAAATTCTTAATTGGCAGAAGAATGTCCATTCTGAAAATATATTTGTTCTGTATTTTATTTGCGGCTTATGCATCATAAAGAGAATAAGAAATTATAAATACTCGTCACAAATTCTATTCGTACATAATGTGGAAATGAATTTCATTATTTTCGTTTCTGATTATCTATAATTTATAAAAGTTCTATATTTTTAATTAAAACAATTTTTTAATCAAATAAACCGAACAAAATTGTCATAGCAGAAAACCTTACTTCTGTAAATTGAAAAAATCAAAGTCTATAAATATTGCTATAGAAAACTTATATTAATTTTAGAAAACTAACTTTTGGAAAAGAATGGAATACTTTCTTGATAATATCATTATTCTGCCGCACAATTTCCCCCCATAAAACAGCTTTGAATAGCGTTAAATTTTTTAAAGTAATATCACAATTTCAACTTGAAAAGACGATGGCAAAGTAAAAAAATTAAGAAAATCTTACTTCTGTAAATAAAAAAAAATCAAACATAAAGTCTATAAATATTGAACTATCTACTGTAGAACTATATAATTATATAGTAGTATATAATTAACTATATAATTATAGGAATTTTAGAAAACTAATTTTTTGAAGGAATTTTTAGAAAAGAATGGAATGCTTTCTTGAAAATAACATTATTCTGCTGCAAAAATTTCCCCCATATACCAGCTTTGAATAGCGTTGATTTTTTAAAAATAATACCACAATTTCAACATGAAAAAACAGCGGAAAAATAAAAAAAAATCAGAAAATCTTAGTAATTTTAGAACACTTTTACACATTGGAATGGTGACCGGTAGAAAGAAAGATATGATGGCATTATGAAGATAAACCATTTTTTTTCCTTTGTGTTATTTTTTCGAAAAAAAAGTCATGGGAGGCAGAAAAATAATACTATTCCCTGGGCACTACTAGCCAACGTTAGTGCAATGTTCTCACTATTTCATGTCTTTCTAAAAGTGAGTAACCTGTAATAATAATAATAAAAGATCATGTGTGCGTGCGAGAGCCTGTTGTAGCTTTTTAAATCTGATCTTTTGTCATAGAGTACTAAAAGTAATGCAAATATCCTTTATAAAGCAAAAATGCAAATGATAGCTCTCGTCAAAAACATGCAACGATACTTTTACTCTGATAAAACAATGTCTAACAATATATAAAAATCGATATAAAAGATCAAAAACTTAAAATAAATTCCCTTTTACGCATATATTATCTACCATTATATAAAGATATGATTTATTGAGATATCATAGCGAGCGATTTCCCAGTCCACTGAGATACAAAGAGGACTATTTATTGTATTCATTATAGTGCTAAATGGGTAAATAATATGGAAATTCGCCAGCCTGTGGGATAGTTTGTTATGTATTTTAACCAATATTATAAAAAGCTTGTGTATAGATAACATTAACATAAAATTACTTATTTTTCATATGGTTTGAGTTTTAATGGTGCAATAAATTTTTTGAGTCAATATTTTTCAAAAAAATGAAGTATTACAGCAATAAACAGGACGGCTTAAGGTATCCCATTACGTTCGAAAGAAAAATTTTAAAAATTGGATTTTTTAAATACTGTTTAAGATTTTTATATGTATTGTCAATTATAACAACTATAAATACAAAAAAAGTATTTGAATATATAATATATTTTGAGAAATAGGTTAATTTGAAGTAAATTTTAATGAAATTTAACCAAAACGATTAACATTCTACATAAAATTGTAATGGAACAAACCTATTTTTTTTGTACACAAGTTATAGAATATAATGGTGAATGAAATGAACCAAAATCTGAGATATATTTCGAAATGCTAAGAAGTTACGGGTATAAATATACATGTATATAATCATTTTTCCATAAATTCGCAACTTAATTTTTCTAAAAACGCCTATAAATGAAAAAGATTCCGCCAACAATAAAACTTTTGGTTCATTTTATTGCCCATATTATTTAAAACACACGCTGAAATTTTTACGTAAATACCTCTATTAGTTTTTGGGATATTTTTAATGAAAATTAAAATTGAAGTTAAAAGCAAATTATAAATGAAAAAATATATTTTGCTAAAAATTCCTCCGGATAATAGTTAGACCTTCCTTTTCTAAGAAAAAATGAATTGTTTTGGAAAGAAAAAAAATTTTGAATTACAAGAAATAACAATTTTAAAATAAAAACTCGCCAATGTGGTAGAATACCAGTGTTTTTAACATAGTCGGGTACCTTAAAATAAATTCTATTTTACGAATATATTACCCATTATTATATAGAGATGTGATTTATTGAGATATCATAGAGAGCGATTTCCCCGCTCACTGTTGTATAAAAAGTTTTTTTTTTTTTTTTTTTTTTGTATTCATGATAGAGCTAAACTGATGAATAATGTTGAAATTCGTAAGCTTGTGGGATAGTTTGTTATGTATACTGAACCAATGTTATAAAAAGCTTGTGTATAGATAACATCAACATAAAATTACTTATTTTTCAGATGGTTTGAGTTTTAAAGGTGCAATACATTTTTTGAGTCAATATTTTTCAAAAAAGGAAGCATTCCAGCAACAAACAGGATGGCTTAAGGTATCCAACAACATTCGGAAAAAATTGGAAAATTTGGATTTTTAAAAAAATTATTTAAGATTTTTATATGTATTGTCAATTATAACAACTATAAATACTAAAAAAGTATTTGAAAATATAATATATTTTTGTGAAATAGGAAAATTTAGTGCAATTTTAATGAAATTTAACCATAACGGTTAACACACCACACAAAATTGTGATGCAGCCATCCTATTGCTCTTTGTACAAAAGCTATGGAATATAATGATTAACAAAATGAACGAAAATCTAAGAAACATTTTGGGATGCAAAGAAGCTATGGGTAAATTATACATATATATATATGCTTTTTCCACAAATTTTCAACTTAATTTTTCCAAAAACACCTATAAATGAAAAAATATTTCATCAAAAATCAAACTTTTGGTTCGTTTCATTGTCCATATCATTTAAAACACACGCTAAAATTATTATGCAAATACCTCTATTCGTTTCTGAAGTATCATTTTAACGGTGGAAATTTTTATGAAAATTAATTTTTTTTTAAAAATTGAAGTTAAGGACAAATTTTAGCTGAAACATACAATGATGGAAAAAGAAATCCCAACAATTATTGTACAGTAATGAAATTTTAGGAATACATTTGTTTAGGTAACATATTTAATTGATTAAAGTTTCAATATCACAGGGATAGCCATTGGCGAGAAGAGCCATTTCAAATGTGAAATGTTGGTACATTAGTAACCGGTGTAACCGCCAGAATTTTAAATGCAAGCATGGAAACGTGCATGCATTGTGTCGTACAGGTGTCGGATATCAGTTTGTGGGATGGAGTTCCATGCCTGTTGCACTTGGGCGGTCAATGCAGGGACGGTTAATGCTGGTTGTGGATGACGCTGGAGTTGTCATCCAATGATGTCCCATTCGTGCTCGATTGGAGGGAGAGCTGGTGATTTAGCAGGCCAAGGCAACATGTCGACACTCTGTAGAGCATATTGGGTTACAATCGCGGTATGAGGGCGAGCGTTATCCTGTTGGAAAACACCCCCTTGGATGCTATTCATGAATGGCAGTACAACAGGTTGTATCACTAGACTGACGTACACATTTGCAGTCAGGGTGCGTTGGATAACCACGAGAGGGCTCCTCATACAAAACTGCTCCCCAAACCATAACTCCAGGAGTAGGCCCTGTGTGTCTAGGCCGCAGACAGGTCGCTAGCAGGCGTTCACCTGGCCTCCTTCTAACCAACAAACGGCTATCACTGCGACCAAGGTAGAACCGGCTTTCATCAGAAAACACAACAGATCTCCACTTCGTCCTCCAATGAGCTCTAGCTTGACACCACTCACGTCACAAACGGCAGTGGTTTAGAGTCAGTGGAATGCACTGTACAGGGCGTCTGGCTCGGAGCTGTCCTTGAAGTAACCGATTTGTAACAGTTCGTTGTGTCACTGTGGTGCCAACTGCGGCTCGAATTTCAGTTGCAGACGCAGTACGATTAGCCACAGCCATACGCCGAATACGACGGTCTTCCCTCTCAGTAGTATCACGTGGCCACCCGGAACCTGGTCTTCTTGAGGCAGTACCTTCCCTTGACCACTGCCGCCAATACTCATGCACAGTGGATAAATTCCTGCCAAGTCTTTCAGCAATATCGCGAAAATAAAACCCACCTTCTCATAGCCTTACAACACGACCTCTTTCAAACTCAGTGAGCTGTTGATAAGGGCTTCTTCGTCTTCTCAGAGGCATTCTTGACTAACATTAACCCTCTACGTCAAATCTCAACTGTAAATAATGATCACGAACCTTACAGCGCTTATTTAAAGCAAACCTCCTTTGCATGTTCATAGTGTCGCACTTACACTTCCGCGCGTAGCTCGAAATTTGAATCGGCGTCATCTTTCAGATGTATAAACATCCCTACCAAATTTCGTTTATCTAGCACAGCTTCTTCCTAGTGTTGGGATTTTTTTTCCATCAGTGTATGTTACCCTAGATGATAGGTCAGGCCTGCTTTTTCCTAAAAAAGATAAACTGCTTTGGAAAGAGGAAAGTCTGAACTAGAATAAATAACAAAAAATAAAATTCGCCAATGTGGTCGATAACCAGAGTCGGATACCATTAATAGAGTTAAATTCAACCCATTACCGTTAGAAATATAAGAATTTTTTATAATGTATTCACATAGAATTCCTAAAGTGACTGAAGGCAGTCTTCTCAAATATTGAAAAGCTTTAAATGTGATTTTACAAAATCATGTTTGCACGAGGTGTGCTCCAATGAAAATGTACGAAACGTCGTAACAATGTCACTGATAACATATTGCCCCACCCTTTTAGAATGAATAAGTTTTTACTGCTTAATGGATTTATCTAATTCAGGAAATACATTCTTTATGATTACAACGAAATCTATTTTTTATGATAACGATAAAATTTTTCATTTTTTTAAGTGTGGAAGATAAATAAATAAAAAAATATTATTTGGCTCACATTTATATCAAAATTTATTACTTTCAAATCTCAAACAATGTAAGATTTATCGTCTTTATGTATGCATATACCTGCTTAACGGTATTCAATTCCGCATTTTGATTGTATATGCCTACAATCAAAATGCAGAATTCAAAAGATATCGGATATGAAAATGGATAAATATATATTTTCACAATAAGGAAAACAAAATCTAAAGAACGTTTTTCTTTGTGTGAAAAATCTCAGTTTCAATTTTCGAAATATCCATTACTATTATAATCCTCTCACTCGAAATATAATCGAAATTGATGCATCTCTTCAAACGATATGCAAAGTAAGAAAACACCTCTACCTCTTCTTCAAAGCGAGCGGATAAACTTCATATCGAAGTCTAGAAAAGAGTGTCAGAACTGAAAAGAAAAGGAATGAGAAATGACAAAACAAATTTCCTGTGATTTGGAAATGCCGATTCTACTTCTATCCGAAGCGCATCCGAGGGAAATAGCTTATTACATGATTCATACGCGAGAGATTCCTCTTTCTACGGGAATTCATTTGTAATATGTGATGGGCCGTCTTTGTATCTGCGTATTTCATTGGAGAATGGGATTATTATCTTTACATTTTTATGAAGTACTCGAGAAAATGAAGATTTCATAAAAGAAACGAAGTAATATTTTTTGTGTAAATTATATATGAAAGCGTTAAGGGTTTCATTTTCTTGGGATGTCTCATTTTTGATGAAGAAATAAACGATTGTGCTATGATAAAGATTTGATTTGATTTTTTTAAGGACTGCATATGATATGATATAATCTTCTCGTGTTTGTATATTTGATCAAACTTCGGATATTAGTCGGGAGTTCTCTATCGAATTGGAAATACTTATGAGAAATTTCTAATTTTTGCAGTAATGGTATACGGAAATGAAATATCTACAATATCAGTGTGAGTGGTCATCCTAAAACGTTCTTACATCTCTCTGATAAATTTGTAATCTCAGAGAACACTTTGTATGGTACAATCGTGCAATAATTACAAAATATCAACTTTTGGAGGGAATTTATTTTTATTGAATCTATAGTGCCACTCTTGGCGAGGTTTTCGACTATTAACCCCTGAAATGTCCTTAATATTATTTAAAAATTGAATTTATACTTAAAATTCCTTTTTCTCAACATACTGAAACAAAGATTTGATATTAATCTGCACTTGTAGTCACAAAATCCCATATAATATTCAATATATTTAAGTTGTTCCTTTTAAAATTATCGCGTTTGCTTGTTTCTGAAAGAACAGACTGATAATCAGTCTACTAGTTGCCCTATTTAGTCCAAAATTTCACAGGTTACTACTCCATTGATGTTAAATATATGTTTTTTTAAATCTTATATGACTGGATATCATCGTTTTATAGTTATCATATTAATTATATAATCGAGCAGAGCAAACTTTACTCAAAATTTGATAGACATGTTCAAATTTGGTGTAAAGAGAGAATATACCAAATTTCAACTGTCTAGCAAAAAGCGTTTTTGAGTTGCCTTTGTTACAGATTGGCGGAAATTTTTAAAAAAATGAGTTTTTCGAACTCAGGGAGTTTGAAAATTTTCAAAATCTTGATTTAAATTTTCTGTAATTGTCATTATACTTTCTCTATATATAAATTTAGTGGAGATAAATTATTATTGGCCTTTATGGCAAGTATGCTTACACATTTGCTTGGACTGATCTTTGACTTAAAATAACCCATGAAAAGAAGTAAAACGGTGTTAAATCATACGATTTAGAGGTTCAATTATCAGATTTTCATTATTTTTGAAATATTGTTCATCAAAGAAATCACATTGTTCTATCGTGCAACACTTCCTTTTTACTAATCCAAAGCTATCAGCTGTCAAATTGTTTTTTAGTAGTATTGCAAACCTTTTACTGCACAAATAGTAGCAAACATAAATCTTGCATTAATTTCGGGTCACCCTTTAATATTTTCTTTAAATATTAACTTTTATTTTATTGCCTCGTCTATACATTTCTCAAGAAATCCTTTCAATTTAATCCTACTCAATGTCCTCTATCCTTCTACGACGGACAAAGCATCAGAACCGTTTAAACCTCCTTTCCATTATGAGTAATGGCCAATACCCTTTCATCTCGAACAATATCGGTTTCCTTTATCTAAGGTTACCTATCTTCCCATGTTCTGAAAGCGCTAGAGCGCGCATTTAATCTCTGCCGCTATGATCCAATTGGAAATCAGCAACGAGAGAAACTCGCCATGGCGTCATCAATGGGGATTAATAGCGACCTCCAATTCAAATCCCACGGCTGAGATCCTTGACATTCCTTTCGGGAGAGAACGGCTCCCAGCGAATCAGCACTCTCATCTGATCTTGCCACGCAAATCACGTGGGGGAGCCTAACTGGAACATTATGCAGAGGAATTTTCCAATGACGGTCGGTGCAAGGTTCCTGGGGCATATTCTTGAAATGAAGGAGCCTTGCGTGGATCTGTTTTGCAAGCGACCATACATCGCTTAAGGTTATACTATTCAATAACGGCATGGCATTCGAAACGTAGCGGTTCGAGGAATATAGGATATCTTTATCTATCTACCGTGCTTCCGTGCGTGTGTTCGTGGAACTTATTCTGCACGCAACCCTTTCTGTTTGAAACCGGAGAAAGAGCAATTCTGGGTCTGCCATCAAATGCTTTCAGGATGCTGGGCGGATATTGTCCTAAGGATATGCAGATGAGATGGAGAATATATGGTTTCATCTGCTAGGCATAAAATATATTAAATACGAAACTAGATTTTATATCAGATTGCAGTAAATATAGCATTAAAAAGTGAAAGATAACAATTAAATATAATAAATGTTTGAACTGATAATCAAATTAAAATTTGAACTAAAGCATCCAATTAGATATAGAGGAAAATTTTCAAATTTTTTAACTACATTTTATGACGATTTTTTTTTTAATATAAAGGGAAAATGATTTTTCAAAAGTGAAATTAAGTAAATATATACAGAGTTTTTGAAGAAAATGTATATTTTAAAGCAAATTTTAGTATTCATTTACAAAAATCAAGAATATTTAGCGACAAAAATTCTCACAGTTTTTAATTTTTTCTTTTAACATTATAAATGTGACATAAACTATATCTAACTATTATCCAGGAATTGTATTCAAAAATAAAAAGAAAACGATATGCTTAGTATATGAAATTGTCTATGAAATGCTGTGATTTTGAAACAATATTTGTATTCAACAATAATAAATCCATTCTTTGAACAAACAGCATCAAATCTATTAGTTCATTATATTCTGCATAACATAAGAGCACTAATTATCAATTTCCCTTAAATATCTTGATTACTTTCCGAGACATGACGATATTCATAGTCGCAAATTGGTTCTCCCGAAAATGCATTTAATCCTTTTAAATGCTTATCAATAAACTTCACTCACGTGCCCAATAGTTTGTTATAACTTGTCTTTTAATTGATAAAGAGAAAAATTAATGATAGCACTGAAACTCAAACGTATCTATATTTATACCTATAATTGAAAAGTATACAAAAATGTGGAATTCTTTTCCTTTCTTTCTTTTTCTTTGAAAATTGGAAAAATTCAAAAATATATTGTACGATAACTAAACAGATATGATTTAGATTTTCAATAATTTAATATTAAAATGGTATAAAATTATATTTTGTGCAACTACAATTTCAGATACCACAAATTTTTACAAGGTAATCTGGATTCATTATTTAATTAGTGAAACAATCAAACTATTTTGAAATGCATTGCATCTGTAAAATGTAGCGTTCAGAATTTCACAAAAATATTTTTAAAAATTGAAACAAATTCAAAAGCATGTTATACGATAGTTAAATTGATTTGTTAAACAATTTAATTAATTAAAGATAATATGATAAATAATTAATATCATAAATAATTTAATTCTGAAATTAAAATTTTATAAAATTATATTTCCGGAAGTTGTCATAGAACGTTACACGATAATCTCGATTTATTTTTAATTGAAGAAACAATGAAACTAATTTGAAATTCATAGCAGCAATAATATATGACGTTGGAAGGTACAAAACACATTTTTTTAATAATTGAAAACCTTTCAAACATATATTTTGCAGTAATCAATCGAAAAGGAATCAGACATTGAATAATTTATGGTAGTAGTATTTTATGGTTAATTAGATGGTGCAAAATTATATTCCGTGCCATTAAATTTTCGAAAGTTATTAAGGAATTTCAAAAGATAATTTCAACTTACTTTTAATTAATTGAAATTCTAATTTAATTTTTTTAAAAAAATATTTTTACATAGCATATTAAAAAGATTAAGATAGTTAATTAGTTCGGAGAGATATGCAAATTAGGTATACCAAACATAGTAACTTTAATTCATTTTCTCTATCATGAAGAACACCAAAATCAAATGCATATACACATATTTTTCTGTAATATTCTTAAAGATTAATTATAGAATAAATCCAATTAAAACATCAATGATTGAAATTCTAATCATTTTATGAATTTATCTCTGTGTTACTCATTTCTTTGTCTATGAGTTGACATCCATATTTTTTTACAAAGGTTTCTTATACTTTTTTATACAATAATAAAAACGAGTTTATAGAAATATTTTGATTATAAATATTTGTCTTCAAGAAGCTTACGTCTTTTGCAGAGCAAAATACTTATAAGTCGACTGCAATTGGTGACATGTAACTTGCTATGTTATTTTTACCCAACCCCTCAGTCAACTCGCCTTCTTTCCCAATGTAGCGGACCCTTGCATGCCTTAACGCATCTCAACTTAAGCAAACCTCTCGTAGAGACCCAAAGACCAATAAAACTTCTTCCTCCTCTTTCCACTAGTCGACTGCAAAGTCAACAACAAGAAGGGAAAGACCATGTCAGACTGGGTTCTGCAGTTTCCATTTAAATTCGCAATAAAACATCCTTCTGATCAAAGACTTTATATTCATGAATAATCGGGTGGGGGACCACCACCCCAGTGTTAAAAGACAGGAAAAAAGGAATAAAATTTTAAATCGTTTTCCCCACTGTCTACAAACACACATTGTACACACAGACCTAGGGAATAAGATCAAAAAATGGGTTTAAAATAGATTTTCTGGGGAGTAGGATTTTTTTTTGTTTTGTTTTCGTTCTTGTCTCCTTTTCTGTGTTATCACGTACGGAGGTTGGTCTATTTTACATCACCATCTTTTTTTACCTTTTTTTTTTTGGAGGGAGAGGGAAAAAAATGAGCTAAAAATGTAACATTTTTCATCCTTTATGCAAAGTAGAGTTTCTGAATCTTTCAATACGAAGTGCATGTCAGATACGTGTGTTTCTTTTACTTTCATTGAAATTCCTCTGGTGTTTCCAGACTGGGACGGGGGAATAGATCAATCCACTTAAGTTTGTTTCGGGGCATGGTAAATATATTTATTTAACAGAATTAAATCTTTCTGGTCAGGTTAATGTTTTTTGAAAGAAAGGAGTGGTTTTTGAAAGACATCTATGTTTAAAGTTAAGAATGTATTTATTATAGATAAAGCAATTTGATCTTAATCTATGTGGAAAGCTGTTTTTAAAGGACATGTCTGCTTTACTTGAGGATATATTTATTACAGATAACGCACTTTGATCTCCTTTTATGTGACAATCTGTTTTTAAAAGACTTCTATTCTTGTAGTTGCTGATGTATTTATTACATATAATGCACTTTGATCTCTCTGATGTTGAAAGGCATTTTTGAAAAACATCTATACTTGTAGTTTATTATATATTTATTACATATAATGCACTTTGGTTTCATTTCATGTGGAAAGCTATTTTTAAAAGACAACTGTGATTATAGTTGCGAATGTATTTATTACAGGTAATGCACTTTGATCTCTTTTTATATGGAAAACTGTTTTTGAAGGACAAATGTGATTATAGTTGGGAATGTATTTATTACAGATAATGCAGTTTTGTTTCTTTTTATCTGGAAATCGGTTTTTGAAGGATATCTAAGATAGATTTGCGGGCGTATTTCTTACACATAATGAACTTTTATCTCATTTGGTATGAAATGTTACATTTGACAGAATTTTCTATAAAGGCTGTAAATATGAAAACAACTTACTAGGAAGTATTTTCCAATTAATGATTTGTTTTTATTTCGCAGTTTTTTTCTGCTGTTATATTCAACATAAACTTGGAATTTATTTAACTATCGAAAGAATGAACACAGATATAATGCACGTTTTAAAAAGTGTGAAACTATGCATCTTTGCGTATTAAACGCCTTTTTATAGCCTTTTACTAGTCTCTTTATCACTACACTTTTTTGGAACTTGAGCGTCGGTCTCTTTAGTCAATTCTGCTATCAGAGGAAACAGTTATTTGGACTATATCTAGAAGAGAGGTTGGTTAAGGGAATAATGGTACTGAAATATTTTATTTTGTAATTTGGAACTAGAAATCTCTTGCGAGTTTATAATTTATAGTATTATGAAAAAGATTACTCATAGAGAGAACAATTATGATATAGATTATTCATAGACATAAATTTTTGAAATGTTTATGCTATAAATTACTTGCATTTCAGTAGTATGAAATATCTGCTGAGTTATTTATTTCATGAGATAAATATAAGCATTTTTTTGTCTTCCGTGTAGTAAAGTATTATTTGCATACATGTGGAAAATAATTTAAAAGCTCATGAATATTTTGAGTTTAATAATGAACATTTCGAGTAGTTTTCGTGTTAATGCTTTTTAAATTTAATTCTGATGAGTCTTGTGTTAATTTTTAAAAATAAGATTTCATTAGAGAGCCCTTAGTTTTAATATTATAGATTGAAAGTGTAAAATAAGTCCTCTTGGTTTTGATTTTATTCTATTCCTATCGTTTTTGTTATATTTATTTCTATTTATTTTTGATATTTCTATTTATTTTTGATATTTCTATTTATTTTTGTTATATTTTATTCCGATCTTTAAAAATTATTTACATATTGCAAATTCGAAAATTGAAAATGAAATAATTAAATTTGCATAGACCTTCTGAAAATTATATTCAATCAGTAACCATCTGACCATTTTATTCAACCCATTTATTTAAAAGGAAGGACGCAACTCAGAACTACTCATTAACTAAAATGTTCAGATAATTCTGTTAAAATTTATGTTGGAAAAGCATCAAACTTGCTCCATATATAGCCATTAAATTTGAAATATTAAATTACCTTATAACTATCTAATGTAAATGAATTACAATATATAATATAATTATTACAGCGAAATTCTACATTCATTTATTGAATTAGTTATTACCTTCATGTATGTGGAAATTCGAGGCAATTTCCGTGAAAACTTTTACTCCTATTTTAAGCTAAAATTAGATTATGAAGCTAATTAATGCAATAAATTAACGCCAAGACATTGATAATGGGGGATTATTGTTCAGTAAAGCTATTTTATATTTTATATAGCTTTAATGAAAAGGCACTTTAAATTGACCACATAATTTAATTGTAAGCTCATAGAACTAGTTGACATAATTCTAAATAAGCACATAGAATTTTACTTATAGTATAAAGTTTTATATTTTATATCTCAACTATGATTAAAAGCGAATGTTTCTGTCTATCTATCTGCTGACACAACTGACGAGAGTTTCAATTTATCTAGAGTTTCATGCAAAGTTTGTAAATATAAGCTTTAAAGGATGAGAACTTTTTCCTAGAAACTAGTTTTTGAGTCTTTAATTACAGCTTTAATTAAATAAATATTAGCCAGATTTTTATTGTTTTTCCACGATTTTTATTGTTTAGGGCCACAATGGCCTGGTGGTTAGATCTTCGGAAATGGAGGGTTTCAGATTCATGACCCGATTCCAGCGAAGAATCATGGTGTAAGTGGGTATGGTGCACGTTAAATAAGTTTGGATCAAACGTCCTCCCTTCGGTATAATGTAGGGAGGTGCCAGTTCAGGTGTCGCTCTCATCATCTGATCGAGGCTCAAAATTGCGAGGTTCCGTCCCAAAATAACTCCAATGTTTGCGTTAAACTAAGGCAATTTGATTTGCTAAACTATAATTGCACAAAAGCAGCTGAAGGGTTTACTGCAAAAATGCGGTAGCACCATTTAGGAACGATTGGAGGAGGGGGGGGGAGAAGAAAGGACAAGGAGCTAGCACCGTATTACTACAAATAAGCTGATCTATTGTCCATTGATTCCGTTCAGACAAAACGTAGTCCCATTGTTACAGTGTGGTGGGGATGGGAAGGAGATGCCAGCTCAGGTGCAGTCCTCGTCAACTAACCGTGATTCAAAATTACTAGGTTCGTCCCAAAATAGCCCTAGGGTTGCTTTAAAACGGGATGTTAATATAACTAAACTAAACCAGGATGATTTTCTAAACTATAATTGCACGAAAGCAACTGAAGGGTTTGCTGCAAAAAGGAGGTCGTTCTACTTAGGAACGATGGGTGGGGGAAAATGGCAGTAGCACCGGAGTTACTTCCATATTGGAACAGACTAATAAGACAAGCAGCTCCATTGCTTAGGTAATACTTGAACAATTGATTAGAGCAATATCTTTCTGGTACCAAATGTTTATTTTATCACGTGATAGTAAATGTAACACCAAATTTCCCTAGGTTGGAGCTACATGCTTTTTGAAGTAAATCCTTCAGTTTTTACATTACTTAAAAATTCGAAAAAATATCTTATTAATGATACAAATTAATTATTATACTATATTTTATCCCTGAATTTCAGCAATCTTTAAAATTCGTGTTTAATAATTTTTAGTAGTTTTTATTATTGTAGATGAATTCAAAATTTTCTTTCAAATATTTAATCACACATTTTTTTTCTTATTATTGGAAACTTAAGAAGAAAGATTTCGATTATTTTCTGGCCATTTTAAAGCGGAATTAGAACGTGAAATATGAAGTACCATAAAAGAAAATGTTGATTCAAAGCATGATCAAATGATTACGTTTTAAATGGCATATGATTTCAGTGGACTAATCTTAAATCTTTTAATTGATAGAACAATGCAATGCAGTGTAATCAAAATAATATGAATTTAATATCCATCAGAGTTAAATACTTAAAAATATTTTCATGACATTATTATAAGCAATAAATGATGTCAAAAATTAATTTAAATTAAAACTAAATTTAATTGCAATTAAATGCTATCAATATTCTCAGGAAATTAATTAAATAAACTTTTGTGTCCCCTTAGAAACGTCAATTCGAAAAAAACTAATAATAGGATTCCACAGCAATTTAATGTATAAAAATGAATGTTTGTTTATTCGTATTTTATGCGCTGCCGTACCACTCATCCGACTGTGGTAAAACTTTGCCAACTTATTTTTAACACTTTCTGGATGGTTATAGGCATAGCACAATTAGTACATCTAATATATATAAATATATATGAATTTTTGTTTTTTCGTATTTTATGCGCTGATGTACCATTCATCCATCCGATTACGGTAAAACATTTTCAACTTGTTTCTTGTATTTGCGCGAAGGTTTTAGGCCTATCACAATCATTATATCTAAAATCAAAAATATGTAATAATCTTTATTTATACTTCTCCTTTATGCATGAATCAATTTCAATGATTGTATTAACTGTCTACAGTAAAATAAATATTATTATTTCTATCATACGTAATTGGAATAAATGGCTATTTCAAATTTCATGCGATATTTTCAAAATTATTCTTCTGTTACAGCAACGCTCCTGACGCCAATTAGTAAATGATAAAATATTTTAATAGTTAATAAGTATAAAATATTTATAGTTAAAAACTATTATTTAAAATATTTAAAATACAGACAGTAGAAAATGATACGTTTTATAAAACTTCCAAGGCTTCCAATAATTAAAAAATAAGGTGCTGTAAAGAGTGCGATAGCCACAATAAATTTCAAATGAAAATGGAATTAATTTCACGTAAAAACTTTTAATTATAAAATATTCTAATATGATCAAACTCCTAGCTCATTTACAGTATTTTTTCATCAACTATATGAGACTTTTATGACTTTTGGGTTTATCTCAGTATTTTATAATTAATAAAAAGTATTTTCTACTTTTATTACACTAATAAACTGTTATTTCTCCCCAAGAAATCATTTTATTACTAACGATTCCCTTATTAAAGCTTCTTTCATGCAACACATCCAATCCAAACGCTGTCTAAAAATCGAAAACCTGTTAACTTCTCATGCTCCATAACACTTACACTGCCTCTTGCATATTTTAGAACAGAACAATCAATGTCCTCTAAGCGCATAAACAAGACAACGGTACTTGAATTTAAGAGGTTAAATCAAGCCTTTAATTCAATTACAATGTAATTTGTCTCTTAACAGACGGAAGGGGATGTGCTTATTCCCAAATAAGTCGTCTGGACCCACCTTTCCTCCACCCTCTATATCACCATGAAAGCAACGAAGGGATTAATAGGTGAGGAGGAGGGTGTGAAACTAGGGGGAGAATGGAAGAGTTGGCTGAGTTTAAGAGGCAATCTTGAAGAGTGTCTTAGCACTGGGGATAATGTTTAAGAGAGAAAGGTTTGTTTTGTTTTTGTCTAGCCTTATCCGGTTTGTTTAAAACGAACGTGACATGTATAAGTAAGAAACGTAGGACTATTGATGGTTTTCTTGTTGTATAAGATTGGTTGGGGAGAAAAGGGAATAGATTTTGGAATAGTTAAACGAATTCTCTAAGGAACTCTTCGAAACAAACAGCAGCTTAAGTACTTATGGAATAATTAATTGCTTCCGAAACCTTCGGAGAAATTTATTTAATTATACAATTCTATGTAGTAGAATACAATCAACTTTATTTTATTTTCGAATCTAGTTTGGGAAACTAAATGTTTATCGGGTGATAAACTTTTCTTTGAAAACCTTCGATTTCAATGATGTGTCTGACTCTCAGTTCAAAATCAATGAAATTTTTGAGAATTAAGTCTGTCATTTGGTCATAATAACAATTATTACATAAGATAATAGATATTTCAAACAGATGCGTCCTTTAATAGAGAGGATAAAGTATTTTGTTTTTAGGGCTTAAAATATTCGGGGCGTGTTGAATTCACTTTTCTTCATATTATTTTTAAATCCAATTTAGGAAGCTAAATGTTTATCGATTCGTCCTTTTTTTAAACCTTCGATTCCAATTACTCTATTTTCGAAATCAATAAAAATTTTATAATTAAATCTGGCATTTAGTCATAATAGCAATTATTTCATAAGATAATAAATATTTCAAACAGATACATCCTATGATTGAGAGGGTAAAGTATTTGGTTTAATGAAGGCAAATTAGGAATTTTATTGAACTATATTACTTAACTGAATTTTATTTTCAAATTCAATTTAGGAAACTTAATGTTCATCAGTTAATTATCTTCTTCAAAGCCTTCTTTTAATATTCAACTATCAAAAACTTTTGATAATTAAGTCTGTTTTTCAGTAATAGCAACAATTATTCCATGAGATAAAACTCGCTTGACATTAAATTTTTAAACAACATTATCCTTTAATTGAGAGGTTAAATTCAGTGGCGTGTCTAATTCTTTGGCTTCAGAGGTAACATTAATTGTAACTAGTGTAATTTATTTTATTTTTATATCTAGTTTAGAATGATGAATCTTGATTTCTAGTTTAGGATGATGAATCTTGAATTTTTAATTCTCGAATGCAAGGAAGTTTGTTTTAAACCTTCGATTTCAGTGCCGTGTATGATTCCCAATTCAAATCAATAACATTTTTGATAATTAAATCAGTCATTTAGTTGCCTTAACAATCAAATATAAGATTAAGAACTAGTATAAAAATCAACCTATGAATTCTGCTTATATTTCTTTTGGTACATTAATATATTTTATAAAATTTTCGAAATACATTACCGCTTGAAAAATTCAATTCAATTCACTTCACGTTCAAAAACTCAAATCACGTTTGAAAATACCTATCAGAATCAGTCGAATGCGAATTTCCATCGAAAAACTCTTCTGTACTACTATCCTTATCATTAAAATCATTTTCATTTAAATGCGTCTGGAGCACAGCTTCATAAAAGGATCAATAAATCGGATGATATTTCGAGGCCCCAGTTTTAATGTCATCTGCTAACACTGTGGTTTTGCACTAGGACAATAAAAAGGGGGTGTGGTCATAGAAACCTCGCTAAAAGAAATAATTGAATTATTTTAATTATTTAAATTTTAATAATTATTTAAAATTCAGATAGTTTTGATTGCTGCTGGTAGTCTTTCCTTATTGTTTCTTCAATGTTGGCAGTTTCAACTGAAGATTCACCTTATTATTCTATGCTCTGTAAAAGGAATATTTTTTAATAACGTCTTTAAATTTTTTTCTACTAAAAAAAGAATATTCAACTTCAAAACTAAGCAACATTGAATTTAAATACCCCTATTTTCAAATATTACTTGCCTTTCTTATTATGCGTGTGATTGTATTTATACTTATATATATATATATATATATACAGAGAGAGAGAGAGAGAGATTCATAATGCAACAGTGAAATGTTGAACAATAGCGAAACGCAATAGAACAGTGAAATGTTTTCAAAATAGTAGAAATAATACGTTTATCAAAATTTAAAATATTACATAAAAGAAGCAATTACGACCTATTTATGTAAAATATTAAAATGAGATTTATAGCAACCATTAGAACCGTCAAGCCAAATAATCGTCTAATGCTTTTAGCATGTTTTAAAACCATATACCTTGTTTACTTTCTCAGAATCTCATTAGATATAATATATTTCCCAATATAAAATGATATATTTTTACTGCTATAAATTGCAACCAAACTTACGCAGCTTTAAAAAAAACATCGGCATTTATTCATTTCGTTGAATGCCGATTCGTACATCATCTTAGCATCGCATATTTTCTTTTGCAAAACTATGTGTTTAAAATTACTTCAACAAGATGCCTCAGAAATATTTAATCATACTATTCTGTTTCAACGAAATGTTAAAAGAAGGGTTTAAATTTCGCTGCGAAGTAATGAAAAACAGAACAAATAGATTCTGAGGAAATTGAATTGGGAAATTGAAAGACTGGATGTTTATTTTTAGAAAACATTTGTACTTTTTCTTAAAAGAAAGAAACGACGTTGTGTTTTTATTCCCCCTTTGCATACTATTTATGCTCGAAATCAGAGGAAAAATCTTTCACAAATATATGTAAATATTTCTAAATTGGAGAAAATTTGGAAACATTATTAATAAAAATTGTATGAAAGAAAATCTTTGATAAATGTTTGTAAAAGAAATCGTTTGGGGACGTAAAATATTTATTCCCGCATTATTATTCAAAAGAATTATTGTTTATCGATAAACTAAATTTCAAAGTTTGAATAAATTTTTAAAATATATAACGTAATTTGGAAATAGTACTATCTATATTTACTTTTGTTAAAAAAAATATAAAGTATTTTATATATTTGCAATGCTTTTTATTAAAATGTTTCTATAATATGATTGATATAGAGATAAGGTTCATACTCTGCTAATGTGTTTGCAATTTAAAAATGTATTGAATAAATCTAAATTTTGATTTGAATTTTTCATCATTTGCATAATATCAATATTGAATTGTGCATTATTGAGGGTGTCTCTTGCGCGTTAAATCTGTCAGGCCAAATGTCCTCCCACTGGTATGGCGTGGTGTGGAGAGGGGGGTGCCAGTTCAGGTGTCGTCCTCGTCATCTGACCATGGTTCAAAATTACGAGGTCCATCCCAAAATATCCCTCGTGTTGCTTTAAAACGGGACGTTAATATAACTAAACTAAACATGTACATTATTGAATTTCATTATTTTATCGTGCCTTTTGTCTTGCATTCTACAAAGTGAAAATATAAAACAGTTTGGTTTTTGTGAACTTTATGTGACTAGGGTTAAGCATAAATTTAATCATTAAATCTATTTTTTTTAAAAATTAAAATGGGTAAAAATTAATGAAATATTAATTTTGAAACATATTGCAGAAAAATGAAGAAATTATATTAAAAAAACTCAAATTTATGTAATCATATTAATTTCAGGCGATTTGATCATATTTTAACATTTTATTGTATTTAGTGTTTACAGATTATTAGTAACAGGTCTGGCGTCCTGACATAGGGGATAGCACACTTTCCGTGATCTGGGCATCCTGGGTTCGAGTCCCGGTCTAACGCATAATTGTTCTTCAGTATTCTATTTGTGAGGTGAGTAAATGGGCCCTCTATAATAAGGGGTTGTACATGCAAATGCGGAGAATGAAGTAGCGAAGTTGTACTCTTGGCTCTAGTTGAAGCTATTGAAAAACCTTGAGACATTCACTCCGCTTAAATCCCTGGCACATAACTCAGTGGTTACTAAAGTGCCACGAATTACAAAAAATTAAAATATCCTCAAAGTTTTTAGTTTCAGTGCTTTTTAATAATAACTGGAGCAGTACTATACCACATTGATCTAAAAATACATATCACGCTTTACCTTCATCTTTTACTAAGAAGGATTTTAAAAAAAGTATCTGCATTATCATTATACTTTTTTTTAAATCCCCCGAAAATTACTTTAATATATGACACATTCTAAAATTTCATTAATTAAATCTCCGCATTAAATAACTCACCGAAAAGAAAAAAGAAAAGAATGATCTCCAAACCACGGAACATAAAAGTTATTTATACCTGAAAATAAAATAATAATAATATTTTTAATGATTACATTTTTACTAATATAAATTTAACGATTAACAATTAGTTGCTGACTTTTTGGCGATTATTTATTTGGGCAAAAATAATATTTTTAAAATAATATAAAAAATAATGATATAAAAAATATTAAAAAAAATAATATCTTCAACGCTTACATTTTTAATAATACATTTTGAACGATTAACAATTAGTTGGCGACTTTTTGGCGATTATTTATTTGCGCAGATAAAACGGAAAAGCGTCATACCTTTTAATCAAAGTTACATTTTTTTTTTACTTTCAATGCTTTTTAATGATAGCCGGAACAATACTATATCATTCTTTATCTTAAAATATATCACGCTGAACTTTTATCATTAAATAACTCACCGAAAAGAAAAAAAAAGAAAAGAATGATCTCAAAACCGCTCCACATAAAAGTTCTATATACCTGAAAATAAAAATAATAATAATAATTTTAATGATTACGTTTTTAATAATACAATTTTAACGATTAACAATTAGTTGCTGACTTTTTGGCCATTATTTCTTTGGGTAAAAAGTTATTTTTTATGATAATATTAATAATAATAATCTAAAAAATAATATTTTCAATTATTACATTTTTTATAATACGTTCTGAACGATTAGCAATTAGTTGGCGACTTTTTGGTAACTATTTATTTGCGCAGATAAAACGGAAAAGCGTCATACCTTTTAATCAAAGTTACATTTTTTTTTACTTTCAATGCTTTTTAATGATAACCGGAACAATACTATATCACACTTTATCTTAAATTATATCACACTTACCTTTTATCTTTTACTAATAAAGATTATTAAATATATCTGCATTATGAATCATTAGATTTTTACTATCTCCCAAAAATTACTTTAATATTTGACATATTCTAAAATTTCATTAATTATATCTCCACATTAAATAACTCACCGAAAAGAAAAAAAAGAAAAGAATAATCTCAAAACCGCGCCACATAAAAGTTATTTATACCTGAAAATAAAATCCCTCGAGAAAAGTTAGCGGCAAACTCTTCGTTTCCATTGGACACCTGTTTTCAATTAAGGAGTGGAAAAGGCTACTTGTGGGCTGAACCGAAAGCTATATCTTCTGCTTTGGGGCGAAATTCTTTTTCTTGAATAAATAACTGCAGTAAGAAAGTGGTTCATAAATACATTTTATTGGATAAAACGTTTCTTTTTTTTTTCCAACCTTTTGGTTTGAGAAGTTTTTTTTTTTTTTTTTTTTTTTTTTTCCTATGGCGGATTCTTCTATGCATTTCATGTTCACTCTTTTGGATAAGACGTTCAAAGATGGTTTATATTCCACAGATGTTTCAATAGGAGGAGGGAGAAAAGAAATTTTATGGCTGAACAATTTTTTTATTTGATAAGCATATTTAAACAGCAAATACGATCGTTTCGTCACCGGTTAAGCCGTAGAGTTCTTATTGGTTGCTCAGGGAACTGGAATAATCCATGTCGTTTTAGGGATGTCAGCTAATCTGACATAAGTAGGATGTTCAGCTACTTTAACAATTTATTTGAAAATGTCTAAGATATTTTCTTAAAATATCTGACACCTAGACCACAGAGAAATAAAAGTCAAAAGTAAATTTGAAAAGTAAATGCACGATCTTTTTATTACAATGATAATATAAATTGCAAAATATTTTTTCTGTATGTTGCCGGAATAAAACACTTTTTTAACTAAAATAAAATTTAAAAAATTGAATTTTGTTTATAGGAATTAATTCTTCTTAATTTAAATAGGGTAATTAATTCATGAATTGATAAAATTAACTTATACATTATTATAATTATTTAATATATTAATCGAATTAAGTTTAATGTATTAATATTCAATAAATATTTTTTAATAGGCTAGATTCTGGATTTAAAAATCAAGAAATTCAGGTTACTATTTTTTGCATATTAATAAAATTTTGATTAACATATGCATATTGAATACGCATTTTTAATTATCTTATTCTTGACGTTATAAAGTTTATTTAATTCATAAATTGGTAATGTTAATATATGACTGTTTTCAAGTATTGTATATCATTACTTCCAGTATACTTTGAAATTAATGCATGAATATTTATATTTTTTTAATTAGCCTAAGTTCTTTGTTATAAAATGGTTATTTAATTTGTAAATTGATAAATTTAAATTAATATGATATTAATTTCCTAATTAAGGCATCCGACTACGTTATAAACACTGAGAATCGACAATATTGGAGAATTTTTTAAATTGTTATTTCTAGTAGTTAAGACTTTCCTCTTTCCAAAGCAATTTATATTTTCTAGGAAAAGGAAGGTCTGGCTTATCATCCAGGGTCACATATTTTTCAGTCAAAATGTGTCTTCAATTTTCTCAAAACTTTAATTTTCATAAAAACCTGTCCACCGCTAGCATGATATTTCAAAAACTAATAGAGGTATGTAGATAAAAATTTTAACGACTGTTTGAAATAATATAGGCAATGAAACGAACCAAAAGTTTTATTGTTGACAAAATACTTTTTTCATTTATATTTATTTTTAGAAAAATTAAGTTATATGCTAATAGAAAAAAGGGCATATACATAATTTTACCGTAATTTCTTTTCATCTCAAGATTTTTCTTAGATTTTGATTCATTTCTTTCAGCATTTTATTCTATACCTTGTGAGCAAAGAAAAATGGGATTGCTGTGATAAATTTTGTTCAGAGTGTTAAGTGTTATGGTTAAATTTCATTAAAATTTACGGCAAAGTTTCCTACTTCTCAAAATATATTATATTTTCAAATAATTTTCTTGTATTTATAGTGTTGCATTTAAAGTGCTTAAAAAAAACCAGTTTTAAATAATTTTTCAAAAATTTTGCTTTGCACGTTGTCTTATACCTTAATAATAAGCTGATCCTAATATAGTATAAATAATAAATTTATGTAAGAATTAATAAATTAATAATTAATTAATAATTATGTTAAATCAATATTAAAAATGCCTGAAGGTGCAGAAAAAAACTTGGATGATCGGATTGCCGCGACAGCAACACTGGATGGAATAGCTGTTGAGGATACGCCACGGTAGCCTGGTTGGTAGAGCATAAAGGTGGGTTCACATGAGGCTTTTTATTGTCCGCAAACATTGTCTCACTGCTGTTGTCCCGGCATTGTCCCCGTGTGAACACTTGAGGCAACGCGGACAACGTTTGTCCCGACGGGACAATCATTTGCTATTGTCCCGTTTTGGTCACGGGATTTTCCGGAAGTAGGCGTGATCTCCTATTGCGGACAATAAAAAGCCTCGTGTGAACCCACCTTAAGTCTCGTAACCGAAAGGTAGCGGGTTCTATCCTCATCTCGACCAAAGACCGCCGTGTTGGCTAATAGCAGTTGGGGCACGTTAATTATGTCGTGACTGCAAAGTCCTCCAATAGCAAGTAATACCTCTGGGGGTACTGAATCAGGAATGAGTCGGCCTCTGATTTGGATCTAAATTCTGACTTGCAAGATAGATGAATGAGTGTATGAATGAGTTCGACCGTCCCCTGAAAAGGGTTGTGCCGTGTGTGTTCGAGCAAAGTCGTACTTTCACCTTAAAGTGCTTGTTAACCAAGAAAATCGTACACTTCTGACTTAATTCGAAAGAGCTATTATCATTCGACTTGGTATGACCAAGTTGTCCTTAGACAGACACGACCCGATAGTGGTTGTGTCCTAAGGGTCATCACCGGCAACGGTACAACCCTTCCCTAAGGAATCTCGTCCTGTTATCGAGGGGTGGTAGCCACCCTAACCCTTTCGTATACTTTCAAGAGTAATGAGAAAAATCGCCATACTAAACTAATTATTGACTAAATCCAACTAAAAAAACGATAAATTTATTCTTTTTAGAAATATAAGACAATTATTTGTATCATTGTTTTTACCAATACAAGCTTTTTACAAATTTCTAAAAGTTATATCGTAGCAATAATTAATGGTGTGGTATTTCCATACTAAACTTTCAAAAAATTAATCTTTACGTAGAATATTTTTTTATTGAAGCATTTATAAAATCCCCGTGCAGCACAAAATATCACATGGAGCTTACAGAAGTAAGCATTCAACACATAACAAAAGAACATAAAAAAATTAACAGTTATTAAGGATTAATATGAGAAGAATATAAATAAGAAAATATAAGACGTAGAACATATTGAGCGTATAAAAGATAAATTTCATAAATACTTATAACAACATCTATTTTTCCGCTAACTAAATTCCTCTGCTATTCTCTAATACTCAATCGAAAAAATTGTTCGCACCTTCTTTAAAAATTTCGTCAATTCAAAAACAAAAATATTATGCTACTTTTTTTTCACTTAGCTGAAATAAAAACTTTTCAAGTATTATCCTTAATAAATCGTTACATCCATTTTCAGATATGCCTATTGAAGCGTATCCCTCCCCTCCCATTAGTAATAGTTATACAACCTCACCTACATTGCCTGTTATCATGAACGGATGATTTATCTTCCATAGTAAGGCACCCTTAAGCTTCACTAAAGCACGGTACTGATTACATTTTTTAACGCTTCGATTGACGATTTTTTGGTAAAAAAATATTACAAAGGAAGAAATAATTTTTGGCACATTACACCGGCTTCCAGCTAATCAATAAAGTCCTAGACTCAAAAGGATGGTAGAAAGAATCTGTTTCAGCTTGACTAACAAGAATGGTAAAAAATTCCCAACTAACCTCTGATGGAATTTGACAGTACGTCTTATCCTTAGTTATAGTGGAGTTTCTCTCAACTTTAAGTTCTTGAACTTTAAGGTGGATTTCCACAGTTTTATTTTCTTGGTATGTTATAGGTTTTTTTCATGAAAAAATGTATCTACTTTCTAATAATTAAAAGGGAAGTTTTTTTTTTAACTTTAACTTTTTTATTACAATACTAGCTGGTACCCGACACATAGCTTTCGTGTGCTGTAGAAATAATTTTAGAAACATCGTTTGGAATTTAAAATAGCTTTCTTGTTTAATTGGGAATGGTAAAAAGAATTATATTTAGTTTCTAATCGACTATGAACATATTCATTGAAATTTAATGATATGAGAAGGAGAAGTACAAATAATATTTGATCTACATTTTATTACTTTATTATCGAAGTGCTTTAGGGTATACAATAATTTTTGTTTTTCAGTCTTCAGCAAAAACAAATAAATTTCATGGCTGTCAGACTCGCATGCATACAACTAGCTAGGTGAAAAATTGGGATTATATAGGCTCAATTCTCATACTTGAAACAATTGACCTTGATGGTGGTCATTCTGAAAATGCAAGTCCAATTGGTTACTGCAGTCTTTTGAAATCAAAAAGCATGGTGATAATGGGAATGTATGGAGCACATCTTCTTCAGTGAACTTTTTTTCTCGAATAGTTACTATTTTTCTAGCTGCATATTGGTCTTTTGATTCTGATGTGCGTGATCAGGAGCATATAAACTTCGTATTTCTGTTATTGTTGCATGTTTATCTTGAAATTCTGAAGCACGTGAATTCGCAATTCATAAAAGATCTACTTTATTGATCACTTGTCTTTCCACGTTTATTTGAGAAGCTTGAATTGGCTTATTTCTATGTGATGTGGTGGTAGATCCCTGCAGCTTTGTTTGCATTTACTTCACTATGACCCGACTCGGAAAGTTTTATTTTCAATAGTTGTCCAATTTTTTCAGCATCTCCTTTCTTCTTCAATATTAGCCCTATTTATAATTTCATTTTCAATCGTAGGATTGAATACTTCCTCAAATGCACTTTTTACATCTGACACCCTTGATGTTATAAATCATGTGGTCCCTGGAGTAGTTTTTATAACATTAGCAAATTTTGATTGAGAAGAATGTAACAGCGAATCCCACTTCCACTTTATTTTACAGTTCTTGGACTGAATACTCCATGTATAGTTCATTTCTTAAATATTGATATTAAAATCATTGTCAGGACTTTCAATATCGATTTCATCACTTGCATAATTTTCATTGACGGATATTTCTTCTTCGTTGTCAGAAACTTCCATTAGTTTAGCTATATCTGTAATTCCCAATTTTTTCTCTCACATTCACAGACACAACTGTTTTACAGTATATGTGAAAATAAAATACAGCAGATAAAAAAGAAACGTTGCAATAAGTGCAAAGATATTGGCCTCCTGCCAATCGCATCAATTTTTGGACCTTGAGCGCACTCTCTTGTTTTATGACTAAACACTTATATCAACAAAGCAGGTTCCGGAAACATTTAAATTGCAGAAACTACTGTTATTCTTTTATTTTGAACCATCCCGAATAAAAACGAACAGGTATGAGTAAAAATAAAGGCTTTTTTTTACATTGATCCGAGTGATACATTAGGTGTAATTTGAAAAGTATCCCTCAAAAATAAATTAAAAATAAGCCTAAATCCCTCAGAAATTCATATTTATATTATTTATCGAAGATATTAAGAAGTTTCATGAAGGTATTCCATCATTATATATTTTTACAAAGATATAGATTTTGAATCATATAGATTCAAACAGTAGATAACATAACGTCATCTTGCGCCCCCAGTGCCTATAACATTAAGGTATCTAACCGGTTAGAAGGGCACAAAATGGAAGAAAAAAAGAAAAAGAAAAAGAAAAAAAGGAAGAAAGAGATAAAAAAAATAAAGAAAGAAAGAGACGACAAACCATCCAGGTATCTCCAGAGAGAATCCCATTGGTGTTGAATCTTAAACAACTAACAGCAAGATTTAGTGACGAACATTTGGAGACGAAGCAATCAACACGATATATGCTTGTATAACCTAAATATCGTTTATCAATGCACTGAATAAATAGAAAAATTTCTGTTAACATTGAAAATATTCCATTATATATAATGTAACTTGATCTACATCTACAATAGTAATTCTATTTTGTATTTATGAGATAAACTCGGATAATGTGTGCGGTTTGTCGTTGGCAAAATATTGTGCACGCTGAATGACAGTTTCCTGTGTAGATGATAGTTCATTAAAGAGAAGATAAAAATTAGTACTTGCACTAAAAATGTTAGATTTCATTTTCATTCACATTGATTGGCATCAATCATAATGTTTTTATTTTGTTTGATAAATGTGAAATTAACACCAAATGACATGCGCCATGTGTCATTTACTGTTTGTCTTTTGTGAATTCTCAATTTTAATATATAACCTTCGTGCAAGTGCAAGCAATCATTTGATCAAGTTTCTTCCTAATAGACTGAGTGGGACGGCAAACTATTAGATAGGAACAAAAAATCCTTTTTATATATTAGTTTTTATGGAATTATCACTTTTTTTCTTTAGATTTCTAGCTTACTTATATATATTTCCCCTCTTCGAACTTGCGGGCGCTGTTATTCACTTTCCAGATTGTCGTTCCAACATGTGGAAACATAATATCTAGAAACAGTTCCATAAATCATGTTAGTTTTCCGGAACATAAAAGGCTTCAGCGCTTTTTTCTGTTTTTGTGTGTCACAAACAAGCTTATATGTCAGTTTGTTACAAGTATAAGCCAAAAGAAAGTAGATTCGGGCTAAATTTACTACCAGGTAAATTGGTCGTTTGTTACAATTTCTTCTTCCGTATCGCGTATAGTTTTTTCTAGCTTAGTGGTTTACTAGCAATTCTTTTTTTATTCTCGAAGAGCATGTGCGATGTTTAATAGTGAGTAACATGGAAAGTCCTTTTAACTAGATTTCTTGTAAATATAATGTCTTTTTTTTTTTTTGTTAGCGATGTATGAACAACTTGTGTACCAACAACTATACCACAAAGCTTACTGATGTCGATTCACAGCTGATAGTAGAATAAATTTCAAATATGTGGACATAGACTCAAATGCAAACAAAAATGGAGGAAACAAGTTAATACAAAATACAAGCAAAAATGAAGGAAACAAGT
>JAPMOQ010060165.1:521457-572030 GCA_026543055.1 Argiope trifasciata
AACAAGTTAATACAAAATACAAGCAAAAATGAAGGAAACAAGTTAATGCAAAATACAAGCAAAAATGATGAAAACAAGTTAATACAAAATACAAACAAAAATCCAACAAAATTACTCACATACTAACCGAAACATACACCAAATGATACAATGATCAAATAATAAAAAAAAATTCAAAATAGAGACAAAGTATATATACAAATATATGTAGGCAAACCCCTTGAATAAAGTTTAAATAATACAGGGGAAATACTGTTAAAATATGTACAAAAGGAAATGAAAGATGATTTACTCTGTACAAAGACAGAAAGAGCAATACCGTTGTTACATTGTGAAAAATGATGACGATGATGTATGCAGATACCTGAAAAAGAAAGAAGCAGTGAAATAAAACCAAACGATTTTTAAACCACATTTGTTTTCACAATTTAACAGAAAAGTAAAATAAAATAAATCGATTTTTAAATATGCATTTGCCTTTCCCAATTTAACATAATAAAGAAATAAAACCAAACTATTTTTTAAATTTATATTTGCCTTTCACAATAACCAAATCTCATTATCTGTTAGACGTAATTCTGGAATGCATTAACTATTGCTCATACATTAGTTAATGCATAAATAATATATCGTGCCCATTATTGTTAAAAAGCAGTTCCCAAATTACACTGCTTTTCATTTATGATAAAACTTCGAGTTTTCACAATGATCCCACTTATTGGTGGTGATTTTTAGTGCCTGGTAAATCAGAATGAGGAAAGGAAAGAAGTGGTATTTGAAACGATGAATGGGAATCTTTTGGAAAAAATTAACTCAGTCTGGTGCTACTGCATTCATAACAGAAGTCAAGTGAAGTGAGGTGATTCTTGGGAGATACTGTTAATCGAACAGAGCTTTTTGTTAGAATTCATAACTGGGGAAATATATATTTCCTTGATTGGAAACCCTTTTTTTTCTTGATTTGGCATTTTCCCGTCTTTCTTTAAAAAATCCCTATTATTACTGCACCAAAACATCTTTGTTAAATTAAGATTTAAAAATAAAATTTAAATCTGTAAAATGTTTAGAAGTGTTAAGTATTTACTCAACAAAGTGTTAAGCAAAATGAAATTATACTTATTCGCTGTGGTGCCATTTAGTGAGATCTTATTGCTCACAGATGGAATTAGACAAAATAATAAATAAGATAAAAGCACACGCAAGTTAAGGAAAATACATTTTTGTTGAAAATATCTCAACTTGCATATGGAAACATAGAAAGTTAAAAAAAACACCCTAATTAAGTGAAATTATTAAAGAAATCCATTTCTAGAACAATGTTGATGGTCTTGTGGTAAGGTTTCGGCTTTTGAACCGGAGAGTTTTAGGTTTGTGACCCGACCCCACCAAAAAATTGTCGTGTAAACGAATCCGGCGGACATTAATTTTAACCCCCAACCTCCCGCTATTGTAGTGCCAGCTCAGGTTTCGTTCTCATTATCTGACCGTGGTTCAAAATTACAAGGTCCATCCCAAAACACAGCCTTAGTGTTGCTTTAAAATGGGACGTTAATATAAATAAAATAAACTAGAACATTTCCATGCTCAATATTAATTGCACATGGTACAGGTTGAACTGCAATGCAAGTCCAGAAGTTTTATGATTCATATCAGAACACCATTAAAAACAAGTATGCAAATGAATCCAGTGCTTTTTAAAACCCATCAAGGCAAGAGGTACTTCATTGTTCTGAGAATGATTCATATGTTCTGAAAGATTACTGGCAGTTTAAGTGTCGTTCTTGTGATATGACCAAGGACAAAATTACGAAGAACTTTCTAAAATAACTTCAGTGCGGAGTGAAGATGGAGAATTTATACAGACAAAATAAATCATTTTACTAACGCAGAATACCACAACAATAATATAATGTCTTCAAGAAATTATCCGGAGTTCGGAATATTGCACAACATCAGGTAGATATAGTACAATCGTATCATTTAGGGTTCGCAGGGTAACTATCTAAAAATGAATTAATTTTTTCTCAATACATCATAAATTACTGTGAGAAACAAATTCAACTATGTAAAAAATAATTCGCAAATTAATAAACGAAATAATGATGCTACTTCTTTCATTTAAGAGAAATAATAATAACCATCCAATTTTACCCTAATAAATAATTAAATCTACGAATCTTCCTCATCTTCTGATAGAAAAAATGGCTGGATAAACTCGCCTACAGAGCGCTTTACCATAAAAGAAAAATGTATCTTTTATCATAAGAAACCTTTAAGCTTCGTTAAAGCACGATAGTGATAATGTTTTTTTAACGCTTAGCTAGATGAATCCAAAAACAAAAATGTACAAAGAAGCAAATGTTTTTTGGAACATTACCCCTGTTTCGAGTTAATCAATAAATTCTCATACTCAAAGCAATGGCAGGGTGAATCTGTCTCATCCTAAGAAGAAAACATATTAATAAAGGAAAAATTCCACCTAACTCTAAATGAAATTTGACAGAATGTGCTACGTTTAGTTAAGGGAGGAATTTCTCCTTTTGCGGAATTTTAAAGATTCCTCGGAGATTTGCCTCTTGATAAAATGTAGCTGCTTTCTTATATTTGGAAAGTTGTTTATAGTTTTTTTGGTACCGTCATTTTGGAGTTTTGTTGCAATATCAAAAACTGATCCTGCTTTGTTTTTCCAGACACCATTGAAAAGCTTTATACTACCGGGAATTGTTGTTTACATCTGAGATTTTTATTCTATTAATCTGATGAAACCTAATATCAAGTTTTAATTTCACATGGCATACTTGTTATTTCTTGACATCAACTTCAGCAATACTACAATTTTTCAACAATGCGATAAAATTTGGAATTCCAGGTATTATTGGATAAATCAAAGGAAAATGGATTTGTCATGAAAATTACTACCAAGAAAACTTGTTGTTTGTTAAGATTCCTTGTTTGGTGTCTTATTCGATTGTTCCTGCTCTGTTTTGATAATAATGTGTTTTTCATTTCGTAAAAAATTCCATAGAAAACTTTATTGAATTTTGTAGAATATATTTTTATTTAAATAAGTTGTGTCCAAAAATTGATGTAAGATTTAAATTTGTAACTATCCGTGCAACAAATTGTTGGTAATCTTATTAAAAAATAATTTGGATTCTGACAGTTTAGGATCAGTAAAAATGGAGCGTTGCACGTATTTTCAATGTTAAATTTTTTTTTTCAAAAATAATAAAAGTCTGAAAATCTGGCAACACAGAAAATAGGAGAATTGGGTCCTTAGATTGGGTTATTTAACATCATTGGATTTATTTTTATTTGATTATTTAAAGACAAAGATCTGTGCGAAAAAGTCACAAGCATTGAGAGAGGAAATTCAATGCTGTATCAACAAAATTCAGCCATATTTATGTAAAATAGTCATGAAAAATTTCGCCAAAGACTGCACATGTACCATCAAAGCCGTAAAGGCCATTTACGTTATTCCAAACATGACAGCTGTACTTTACATTTAAAGAAAATGTATAAAAATTTAAAGAAAAACTATATTTTTTTATTTAATTCAAATCTTGTGTTGCACCATTTTTACTAACCATAAACTTTCAACTGTCAAATATTTTTATAAGCTTTCCAAAACGTTACTGCACGAAATGGGGAAAATTCAAATCTTACATTAATTTTGAGACACCATTTATAACATTCTTAAAACAGTAGAGCTCGCAATAGCTCACTTAAAACTCGAATAACGATGAGGGCTAGAACTTGAAAGAAGGTAATAAATCTTTCTCCCCTTTATTATTTCAAGAGCGGCAGTAAGTATTTATTACTTTCCGTTATTACCATTATGCTTCAGATACCACGTTATCCAGCGCAACGTTATCGTATATCATAAAAGGGCTGAGAATAACAGTATTTATTGCGAAATTATTAATTTCAAAATGTTAAGGTGATGTTATATTGAATAAGACGGAATTCTATATATTTTGATCTTCTGTTTTCAAAAACAGAAGGACATTGTTCTGGAATATTTTATTTGTCATTTCAAAATATATTATTCATTACCATCTGATTTAATACCGGAAGTTGTATTTCTATACTTTTTATTCTATTTTTTAAATGTTTTGTGTTCTCTCAGTTACAAGTCAGATAAATATATATATGTGTGTATGTGAAAAGCAAGAAAACCAAAATAATTCAGTAAATAAAAGTGATTGAAATAAGATTTTTATCTGAGAAATTATCAAATGCAAAAAAGTCTTTGAATTGGGTATGAAATGTGACTATGAAGGAACGACTAGCATTTAAAAAGTTAGATTACTTTAACACATATACACTAATGGGAAAAAAATCCCAACACCAAGAAAAAATTATTGTTCAGTAATGAAATTTTAGGAATACATTTGTCTAGGTAACATATTTAATTGATTAAAGTTTCAAAATCACAGGTAGAGCCATTGGCGAGAAGAGCCATTTCAAATGTGAAATGTTGGTACATAAGTAACCGGTGTAACCACCAGAATTTTGAATGCAAGCATGCAAACGTGCATGCATTGTGTCGTACAGGTGTCGGATATCAGTTTGTGGGGTGGAGTTCCATGCCTGTTGCACTTGGGCGGTCAATGCAGGGACGGATGACGCTGGTGCTGTCGTCCAATGATGTCCTATACGTGCTCGATTGGAGAAAGATCTGGTGATCTAGAAGGCCAAGGCAACATGCCGACACTTTGTAGAGCATGTTGGATTGCAACAGCGATATGAGGGCGAGCGTTATCCTGTTGGAAAATACCCCCTTGAATGCTGTTCATGAATGGCAGCACAACAGGTTGCATCACTAGACTGACGTCCAAATTTGCAGTCAGGGTGCGTGGGATAACCATGAGAGTGCTCCTGCTGTCATACGAAATTGCTCCCCAAACCATAACTCCAGGAGCAGGCCCTGTGTGTCTAGGCCACAGACAGGTCACTAGCAGGCGTTCATCTGGCCACCTTTAACCAACAAACGGCTATAACTGCGATCAAGGCAAAACCGGCTTTCATCAGAAAACACAACAGATCACCACTCCGTCCTCCAATGAGCTCTAGCTTGACACCACTCACGTCGCAAACGGCAGTGGTTTGGAGTCAGTGGAATGCACTGAACAGGGCGCCTGGCTCGGAGCTGTCCTTGAAGTAACCGATTTGTAATAGTTCGTTGTGTCACTGTGGTGCCAACTGCAGCTCGAATTTCAGCTGCAGACGCAGTACGATTAGCCACAGCCATACGCCGAATACGACGGTCTTCCCTCTCAGTAGTACCACGTGGCCACCCGGAACCTGGTCTTCTTGAGGCCAATAATCATGCACAGTGGATACATTCCTGCCAAGTATTTCAGCAATATCGCGGAAAGAAAACCCACCTTCTCGTAGCCCTACAACACGACCTCGTTCAAACTCAGTGAGCTGTTGATAATGGCTTCTTCGTCTTCTCAGAGGCATCCTTGACTAACATTAACCCACTACGTCAAATCTCAACTGTAAATAACGATCACGAACCTTACAGCGCTTATTTAAAGCAATCCTCATTTGCATGTTCATAGTGTCGCTACTAGCTCCACACTGACGCACGTAGCTTGAAATTTGAATCAATGTCATCTTTTAGATGTATAAACACTCCTACCAAATTTCGTTTATCTAGCACAGCTCCTTCCTAGTGTTGGAATTTTTTTTCCATCTGTATTTTTATGAGATTCTCATAATATAGATGGGATCCAACTACGATAGTTTATGTAAGCAATCTCCGAACCTGTGTAAGCTTATTAAAATAATATAATTCTACTTTTTGATACAATTTGCAGCATTGCAGAATAATAAGCATCAAATCATTTGAATAAAATTAGGTACATATGTTTATGAACTTGTAATATTGGGCACTTCATCTATTACGAAAGAAAGATATAATAATATTTTGATATATATAGAGTTAAGGATCTCCGATGGCAATTGGGAATACAATTTGAGTCTTTGGTGGCAAAATTGAAGATCTTAGAAAATAAAAAAATTAGTTAAACGTATTTATTAGGAGCCAGGATAAGATATCATTCTAGAAAATGTTATACCTGTGCCATGGAAGGAACCATGTTATTACCATGATTTGAAGGGTATGTAATCAAGTGAGTTACCTCTTTGGACATTTGAATGAGGAGCGAAGATTCCTTGGATTCATTAATTAATTCCCATCATTATAAAAATGCCATTACTGAGTACTTTGAACAATTACTTCCGCAAAAAAATAATCAATAATCTGTAAACATTGAAGCAGGTATTCAAAATTATATACTTATCCTAAATCATAAAATTGCGAGTAGTTATATATATATTAATTTCCAGGAGTAATTCTGTAGTTATATATTGGCATTGAATATATATACAGGCATTGAAATCTCAAATTCAATTCAAGTCTATAAACTGAGATCCCCAATCTTCAATAACTCATGCCTATCATGTAGTAAAATCACAATTAATTTATATCATGTTGTAAAATTTTAATTAATTCATATCATGTAAAATTGCAATTAATTCTCATCATTTCAAAACTGCCGACAATATGTCTTTTGAATAATTACATCTGCATAACAAAAATGATAAATGATCATCAGAAACTGAAACAATAATTCGAAATTATGCATTCAACATGAATTATGCACGTGTACAAAATGTATACGTAGTGAAGAAACGGGAACAGATTATTCCAGCGAGTACCAGAAATTATCGCTTTAAACACAATGTATCACTTAAGCCTAATGAATATGTGAAAACACTTTTTATTTTCTGTTTGTCTTCTAAAATTACCCAAACATCCCTTCTCTACTAGCAATGCTTTCGGAATCCCTACAAGAGTACTCATGCATTAGTTAATAAATGACAGAAATATCCTTTTTCCTGGTTGTCAAAAGGAAGCTCCCAAATGACACTGCCTTCCCTTTATGACGAACATTCTCATCCGCACAATCAGTCCACTTAGTTATCCCTGATTTCTGGAGCATGACACAGCAGAATAAAAAAAAAGGGAGAGGAAGAGAAGAATCAGTCTTAGAGATGGTAACTGAGAATTCTCTGTCAGAAGTAATCGCATTCAAAAGGGAAGTGAAGTGAAGTGAGGTGATTCTGGTGGGAGTCTTATGTTTGCACTTTTTGTTGCACTGGCTGTATGAGGAAAAGAAAGTTTGCTGTCGTTTTTTGTTTTATGGTTTGCTTTTTTTCCGGAAACTTCCTGTCATTCTGATGGTCTATCTCGTTGTAAATATCCACACCAAATTATCAAATGCTAAGGAAGAACAATGTAATTATGTTAATTAGAAAGGAAATACAATTCTATTAAAAAAATTAGCGAGGGGAGGAGTGTTTGTTTCGTTCTATTTCCGTTTTGTTCGAAACGAGAAAAGACAAAATGAAGTTCCGTTAAGTGATTAACTTTCTTTTCAAAAATTGAACTGCTTGAAAATATTTATTTTCTCGTGACTATGAATTGACGGGAATTTATTGTTATTTTTGAAATAATGTTAATATAAATACTTTTGCACTTTTTATAAACAATTTGTAAAAATAAATACTTTTGTTTGACTCAGGTTTATAAATAATTAAATGCTTCTACATTAATTATTATTATATTTTTCTAATTATCCAATAATTATCTATCTATCTTATATATATATGCTATCCAAAATTTTGTAATTTTGGAAGTATTCAGGAATAATAATTATTTGGAATCGTGAATAATTTTACTTCAGAGAGTTTGGTAATAGTAATAATTGCATTAAACATAAATCTATTTTTGAGCGTATTAGTAATTTTATTACAGTGTTATTAAGATAGGTAATTAAAAATGAATGAATTGGTCAAATATTAAAATTTTAAAAGTCTAAAATTTACATATTTACAGCTTTGTAAAGGGCATTTTTCTCATAGCCAATGTATTTCTTTAAGTCTTATGAACTTTACATATATATGATATTATTAATTGTGAGGATATGTGAATATATTAATTTATTAATGTGACTATATTAATTAATTAATGTGACTATATTAATTCATTTTTAAAAGCAATTCATCACGCTTATATTGAAACATCACTTTGAATTTTTAAATTGCAAACAATATTACAGATGCATGCATTGTCTACTATTATAAAGCATAAATATGAAAATCAGGGGATAAATAAAATCATCGTTCAACTGACATCATTTCGATACAGTGAAAATCGTGAATTATTTAATAAATAATACTTACTTAATAAATAAAAACATTACGAAAACATATTCTTTTCAGATTAAAATACAAACTAACAGGTCAAATACAAACGCATACATATTCAAATTAATATTCATTCATGAAATTATCAAACGATAAAAAAAAATATTATGGTATTTTCAAGAGTAAAATGCAAACAATTGCTTCAAATACAAACGAGTGCCTATACAAATAATAATCTTTCATGGAATTATCAAATGATAAAGAAAAATATTAAGTTCTTTTCAAAAGTAAAATACAACAAATCGGGTCAAATACATATGAGTACATATTCAAATAATATTAATTCTAGAAATTTTCACATAATGAATGAATATTTTATATTCTTTTCAAGAGTGAAATGCAAACAACCAGGTCAAATGCAAACTAGTATATGTATTCAAATAATATTCGTTGAAGAAGTTTTCACATATTAAATAAAAGTATGTTCTTTTCAAGAGTAAAATACAAATAATCTAGTTAAATACAAAAAAGTTCATGTATTTAAATAATATCCATTCATAAAATTATTAAAATATAAATGCAAATATTACGCCTTCTTCATTAGAGTAAAATACAAACTTACAAATCGATTTAAGGATAAAAGAACAAATAATCATAATCGTTATGCCCATTTTCTGATGTTCTTGTTTTTCACCGTGTTGCAGTAACTATATGAATTCACATAAATAACATGTTATCGAAGGTTTGCCATCCAAGGTTAGGCAAATTAAAGCTTCATTAAAGCAGGATTTTTTTTTGTATTCACACATTTCTTTAACGCTTTGATTGATGAATTGATTGAAAAAAAAGTAAAAAGAAGGAAATAATTTTTGGCACATTACCCATAGTTCCAGCTAATCAATAGAATCTCAGATTAAAAGGGATGACAAAAAGAATTTATTTCACCTTTGCAAGCAAACATAGTGAAAAAAAAAATTTCAACTAACCCTAAATGGAATTTGACAGCTTGTCTTAGATTTTGTTAAAGCAAGAAGTTTTAATACTTTTGGACAAACTTCTATTGTTTTATTTTTCACATACCTCAAGAGATTCGCTTGATGATAAAAATATTCTTTTTTATGTTTTAAGATTTCTTTATATTCGTAATTTTTAGTCTCATGTTACATCGTTACATGCAAACCCCGCTTTTGTTCATAAGATTTTACAATATTTTTTACAAATTTTTTATTCTTTCCTGCAGGGACTATGTTGTTTATGCCTATCTTGTTGTTCTATTAATCCGATGGAACTTAATACCACGAAGTAATTCCATGTATCATGCTTCTTCGACCAGTATAAGCTGCTTCAGCTCTTTTATTCGTTTTTGCTTATCGCGATCTTACTCTTATTTCTTGCCGGAGAAAGGCAGAACAAAGTAGATTCTGGATAAATTTTTTGTCTTAGTTATTATCCTTTTTTTCAGTATTTTTTTCTTTATTGACGAATATTTGTTACTTGTTTCCAATGTTGCATGCATTTCGTTCTCCTCTTTTCATAAAAAGTGTGATAATTTCTGGCATCGAACCTCATCTAACATTGTTATTGCCTGCAACAATGTTTGAATTCAAACATTCTATAAAAGTCCGTATTCGTTTTTATTTTCTCGTATATGTTGTATAGAGAATATATAGTAATTGCCAACAAATTCGAACTCGAGGTTTTGAAGAATCTTTACGCAATAGATCTCCCTGAGTTAAAAACTACCGTATTACGAAAATGCCACCTGTATCATTTTTACAAAGATGGCTCAAAATCACTTAGAGATAATTGGTTCTAATTTGACATATGCTCTTTATGACAAATTTCCAGATCTATTTCTATCATATTTTGAATAAAGTCTGTTCAGAGAAAGTCCGTCTGCTTAAATATAAAGTAACACCATAACTACAATTAAAAAAGCTAGATAGATAAAATACGGTGATCATTTTAAAAAAATCTATGGTTTAGATATCCTTCAAATTGTCATCCAAATCCAATAAGAGGGTGGTATGTCTGTCAATTATAAACAAGTAAACGCCATTATTCAAAAATTCTGTGACAAATTTACCTAATTTGACACAGAATTTTGTCACTACAAGTACAGTTTTTTGTCAAATTGTTTCGAGCAATTGAAGGAAACCATGCCTAAAACGCAAATTTGATTTTGGGATACTATTAAGGTGTGAAAGCAATTGATCTCCAAATAACTCCCCTAGGACGATATGTAACGTTAATTCCAAGCCAAAAGTTTGTATTTCATAGCAACTATATGCATTTGTCATGTTATGTTCTCTAGTATGACAAATTTATCAAAAATTGTACGAGAAATTTTTGGGAAGGTTACTTCCACTGGCTTGAATGACAGTCATAAGAAATGTTTGCAAACTTTTCTACTCTTTTTTTATACGTCAGTGTTTCGTAAAAATCATTCAGCATGTTTTTATCTCATGTTGTCCACGTTTAGTTGTATCTGAATACTTGATATATATTTAAATCATATTTAATGATCAAATCACTTGATAAAAAATATCTGCATTCACTTTCGTAATAACTTTTATAATAATATGCTATAGTTTTATGATAAGTTTACATATTTACAGAGCGCTAACAAAGCATTTTTTAACTCCACAACTCGATGAATTAATAATAATAACATATATGTTATCGAAAATAAATATACTAGAATCTTTAGTTTGTTTACGCCTTCTCTATTAAATATTGCCGGGTTTGTTTTGCACAGTGTGTGTGTGTATGGCGTGGAAAACACAATCAGCAGGCTTGAGTAGAAAAAAACAAAGATGTTTATTTACACGACGAAGGTACAGCACAGAGATGACAACTATTTACAGACAAGACGAACATACAGGATATCACAGCAGCACTCTACAGCAGGCAGACAGTAGTCCACAGGCAGAAATTCCGTAGTGACAGCGTTCACAGTAAACAAGGCGCCCAGACAGAATTCAGCAGGATCCTTGGAGCTTTGCTCTACGGTCTCTCCAGGTAAATGGAACTTCCGCAAGCCTTTCGCTTTTGCTGCCGGATCACCACTTCAATTCACGTCTACTTCTCAATTCAGAACTGCTCCGTTCACGACGGCGCTAGAATACGACACACAGCAATTCAGCATTGTTGATTCTGCCTTCTCTCGGTGACTCCTGACTACTCAGTTCTCGTCGACCACTCGCCAGGATTCCACGATTGACGGCGGCACAATTTGGAACCACTCACCGGCACTACTACTATTACCGGCGACTCTGTTGAGAACTCCATTCATCAAATCATGCCTACCAATTCAAGATCTCTCAATTCAGGTCTACTCGATTCACGATCCAGATTGAAAGTGCAAGCTTTTATTAAAGTTCCCGGTAGGTGGGGCTAGAAGACTTCTGGACCAATCAGGGCGTATCTGGACGTACATCGGCTCTTAAAGGACGTATCGGGGGAATTCTCAAAGTTTTGTGTAATAACGGTTTTGCCTCCAAATTTGGCCCCAAGTGGCCAAATGGTAGCAAAGTTTATCGCCAAGCTCATTGGTCCCTAATGTGACACCCGAACACCATACATATTACTGTTAATCATTCTTTCTTATGATTATACTCTCTGCGCGGAAAAGCTAAATCACAGGTTCATAACAATATATTTTGCAATCTCTACAAACGAACTTGTATGTTAGTTAATAGATGATAGTATCATTCTTCCATTTTTTACGTAACTTTATCCTCTTTTTAGTTACTACATACAAGCTATACAATTGTGTCAGCTATACACAAATATAGACATTTATCCTGTAGAGTTTGGTTTAAAATGTGACATGTTGTAGATGACAAATGTCACATGATGCAACATTTGGTAAATGTTGCATCATGTCATGACACATATTTATAAGATGACAAAACTAATTGCATGGCAATTTTCATCGTGACTGCTGGGTTCCCAAATTATATCATTAGAATAAAGAGATAAAAACGTTTTATTTAAAAAGTCTACCTTTCTAAATGGCAGACGCAATGGGATCTGTTAACAGAAAGCAAACTTCGTAGTGTTATATCTCTTATTGGATCTTGTCATGTCTTCCAAATAGTAAAGCAGACACTATCTTACCAAATTTGCACATATGTCACTCTATATCTACCCACTGACATCTACTTTTTGGAGAAGAAGAAACACAACGCTCGCAATAATGTTGCATCATGTCTATTTACCATATTCTCAGTGAATGCTTAAACTTTAGTACTCAACTTTACCTCATTTTAGCAACTTCCTATTACCTGTTTTGCTTGATAAAATACTACATCCTCATCTTTTTGCTTTCTTGAAAATCAATCGGTTTTTATTTCGATATTTCAATATTCTCCATTATTTTTCCAAGGTTTTAACATTATTTCTTATGGTTGAAATTTTATAAGTTAGTCTTAAACAAAAAGACAGTTTCTCGCAACGTATTCAATCACATGGATCTTGGGCCAATAAAATAAATTAAATCCAAATATTTAAAGGATCATGTCGAAAATATGAACCAAAAAATAACTTTAGTATAAATGCCACAAATAATATTTTATTAGTCAAGGGCCTTGAGATCTTCATTTATTATATAAAGACATATGATAACTCAAAGTAGACGTTCATGGACAGACTCTTTTTCAAATCAGTTTCCGTCCTTGGCAAGATTTAAAAATCTAAATTCATGAAATTCTGCACTGCGAGTTTCTCGATGGATTCAATAACTAGTTCCCATCGTGTAAAATGGTAATAAATTCCCATTACTTCCAAATTTGATCACACACACACACACACACACACACACATATATATATATATATATAATATTATATAATATAACGTTGGGGTGAAAAAAATAAACAAATTATTCCACAGTATTCTAGAAATTACTGCTTTCAACACAATGTATCACTTAACCCTAATGAATATATGTGAAAGCGCTTTTTATTTTCTGTTTGTCTTCTAAAATTACCAGAACATTCCTTCTCTACTAGAAAAGCTTTCGGAATCCCTACAAGAGTACTCATGCATTAGTTAATAAATGACAGAAATATCCTCTTTCCTGGTTGTCAAAAGGAAGCTCCCAAATGACACTGCCTTCCCTTTATGACGAACATTCTCATCCGCACAATCAGTCCACTTAGTTATTGCTGATTTCTGGAGCATAAGACAGCAGGATAAAATAAAGGAAGAGGGCAAAAAATGATTTTCGCGATGGTAACTGAGAATTCTTTGGAGGAATTAAGTCTGCCAAGAGTAATCACATTCAAAAGGGAAGTCGAGTGAAGTGAAGAGAGGTGATTCTGGTAAAGTTCTATAATGTGAAGAGACTTTTTGTTAGACTATATCTGCGAAGAAAAGATGCGTTTTTAAGTTCTTTTATTTTCCGGTGGATCTTTTTTATCTTTCAGAAACGTCCTGCCATTGTGTTATTACATCCTGTAGAAATTATTCATACCGAATAATCATTTGCATACAAACTTTCAGTTGAAAAGGAAGAATTGTTCTGAATTTCTAAGATGATTGTTAAAAGTCTTTGTATTGTTTTATTTCATTTTCATACCGAATTAACATTTGTATACAAACATTCTGTTGAAAAGGAAGAATTGTTCAGAATTTCCACGACGATTGTTAAAAGTCATTGTGTTGTTTTAATTCAATTTCATACCGAATAAACATTTGTACACAGACATACTGTTGAAAAGGGAAAAAATACATATAGTTTCCAGAACTATTATTGAAAGAATGTTTTAATTTTATTTCCTAGCGAATAAAGAATTGCATCCACACGTTTTGTTGAAAAGGAAAAATTGGATAGATCTCCAGAACCATTGACGGAAATCAGTGTGTTAATTCTGTTTCATAGCGAATTAACAACTGTATGCAATAATTCTGATGAAAATGGGAAAATTGTATACAATTTCTAGAATGATTGTTAAAAAGCATTGTTTAGTTGTAATCCTAATTCATACCAAATAAACAAACATTATGTTGGGGGAAAAATGGATACGATCTTGAGAACGACTGTTAAAAATCATTGTGCTGTTTCACTTCCATTCTTAAATAGAAAATATTCCTACGAAAATGTGGTAAGCATTCCTTTTCAAAATAGTACAAAGTATAGAAGAATCTGTTTTCTCTTTTTTATGATGAGAAGACGACTTTTAATTATTTTTAAAGCTAAAAGTCATTTTTGGAAGGGAATCTTTAATGTCCAGAAACACTACTTCATTAGTTTTTACGTATTCGTTGTTTACAATGCCTCTGTTTCAGAGGTAAATATCAAGAACTGCAGTGTAAATGCTTTTGAATTTCCTTGACATCGACAAATAAAAACATTGATCAAGTAAATAATTTTCTCTTCCAACTTTACATTTAGAAAATAACATCCCCGATGAGACATTTTTATTTCATTGCACTGCATATTTTTTGAACATATGCATTTAAAAATGGAAAAAAAATTCGAAAAAAGTTTTAAAGAATTTGCTTTGATTACACGATATATACGCCTTTTCAAATATTCGAGTGACATCTCTAATGTCCATTTTCCTCAAAAAAAGAGGGAATTATGGTTTTAAGTTGTATTATGTTATTTTTTCTTTTGTTGGAAGAATACAATAGCTTCTGTAAGTAAAACTGCTTTGAAATATATAAGCACCAATTAATTATATATATTTCAACTTTACTTGGGAATCTTTAATAAGGAATTTTCTCTAATCTTTAATAATGAATTATAATTTCATCTTTAAAACGGAAATATAATTCTTAGATTTTTTTAAACAAATTAATTGAATATTTATTTCGAAATTTTGTGTCATTTAAAAATTATGAATATGTATCTTATACGTGGCATTTTTTCAGTCGTGCTATTATATAAAAGTTCCTCATCGCCTAACGTGACATCTATTTTATACTAGAAACAATTTTAAAATAACAATTGCAAAATGATTTTAAAAAATTATAGTGAGAAAAAAAACCTTACACTTATCCTAATTTTTTTTTGTAAAAATTAGACAATACGTATTAAATACCAATTTGATCCAAGTTCTAGTCTATAAATCTGAAAAAAATTGAGCATTTTGAAATCATCTTATGTTTGTTCCTTTTGAGTTGAAAGTTATAACTTTTGAGTACCTTTTATTCCACTTGAATTTAAAACAAAGGAATTAAAAAAAAATCGAACAAATTTCATTTTGCAAAAGTATTTAATAAATGTTCAGAAAATAATTGTGACGAAGAAAAAATATTCCCACTTTTCCTTTTGTGCTTTCTGTTTCAAACATTTCTGACAATAGAATAAAAAAAATTAAAATTGAAATTTATTTGAAATTTGAAACAAACTAATAAGTATTGTTTCCTAAATTCGAGTTTAGTGCAAAATTTGCAAAAGGATTCAAATACTTTTGAACAATAAAATTATTATTCTTACATTACGCAATAATTTTTAACAATGAAACTTGTTGTGTTTAAAATAGAACATGGAATACCTATTTTAAAAATAATAATATTTAACCTAAAATTTATTTGAAATTTCAGAAGCTACGAAAATGGGTCCTCAAATTTAAATTCAAATGTTTGCAAATAGATTATATTATTTTTTGAATATATGCAATTATTGTTCATGTGACAAATAATAACAAAGTTATTTAATAATAACAATAATGTTATAATGTAAACAATATTTATAATTTTGTTAAAATGATTTATAACAAGAAATTATAACAATGAAATTCATTGTTGCAATTTAGAAAATGAAAGACCTACCTTACCTTAGAAATAATATTATTCAAGCTAAAAGTTATTCAACATTTCGAAAATAGTTTCACTAAATTCAAGTTAAGTTTATATCAAGTAAAAAAAAAATGGAATATTACTTCATAAATCAAAAGATACTACAATAAAGTTTAAACGACAATTTTTGTTTCTGGGAATATTACTGAATCTCTTAAAAGTTTTTCTTTATTGCTATAATTGATGGGCTGCTTTTAGTTATTTAACTAATTTTTGATAAGTACACTAACTTTTTCCTAAATATTCTCACATAATTACTACAATAATTGACTTATTTAGGAATATGAAACAAATTAAAAGAATTTCATTCAAAGCTTTATTTTAGCATATAATTTTCACATAAATCCATTCATACAATGAATAATATGATAGGCTTAATTGTGAATGTCTTTGAAGAATTTCATTAAATGATATGTTTTTGGAAAACATTTTTCAGAAATACGCTTTAATTTTTGTGCTTTTCAATGGCAAGATTGTGATCTTCGGAAAAAAGAACGCAACCTATTCAACGAAATTCCTGGAATGCATTTGAAAATAAACTAACTCCTAATTCATAAAAATTACCAAAAATGCATTGAATTCTTTACACCAAGATTTATCAATTTTCTTAGAAGTTTCTTATATTTGTTATATTTGTTAAGTTCTCTCTCAAGCAAACTAGCTAATCATTCTGCTCATACAAATCCTATTTATAATTTGTTTGAAATGAATATGAATGAAAATTAACGAATTTTTATGTTTGCAAGCCATTTTGATACAAATATATTTGGAGAAATTTAATGATTTCTATGTGTTTCGATTAAAGAATAAAAATGTTTGGTAATGTAAGCATTTTATTCAGATAATTTAAAGAATGCTGTTGATATTAAAGTAATTTTTTTTTGTATTGGATTTTACCAATTTCCTTAGAAGTTCCTTTTTGCTGCGTTTGTCAAGTTCCTTCCCAAATAAACTATCTGACGATTCTGTCCACACAAATATTGCTTATAATTTGTTTACAAGGATTTTAAATCAACGTAAACGAATTTAGATGTTTTCATTCATCATGACAGAAATACACTTGGTGAAATTTTATGATTATTATGTGTTTCAATTAAAAGAAAAAGACGTTCGGTAATGTGAACACCCTATTGAAATGAATTTGAAGAATGCAGATGATAATAAACTGTATTCTTTATATCGGGGTTTGTAAATTTTCTCAAAAGTTTCTTGCATCTGTTTTGAGTTCTTTCTCAAATAAACTAGCTGATGATTCCTCTCGTACACTTTTTACTCGTAATTTGTCTAAACGGAGTATAAATTAAACATTATTTTTATTTGCAAGCCATTTTGGCTGAAATATACTTAGTCATGTTATATGATTGTTATTGGCCTTCTATAAAAGGATAAATGTGTTCCAAAATGCAAACACTTCATTCAGATGGATTTGAAGAATGCATAATCAGCTTCCAAACTTGCAAATGATAATAAACTGCATTCTTTACATAGGTTTTTATCATTTTTCTTAGAAATTTCTTTTTGTAGAATTTTTTTAAGTCTTTCTCAAATAAACTAGCGGACTATTCGCCTCCAACAAATCTAAGTTTTTTTCAAATTAAATATAAATTAACGTTAACGAACTTTTTTTAAATTTTAAAGCAATTTTGGTACAAATATGCTTTGTAACATTTTATGATTGCTATATATTTGGATAAAAGGCTAAAAATGTTCAAAAATATAAATATTTTTTCAGATAATTTCGACAAATGTCTTCTGATAGAAAAATATTTGATAATGTTTTATGATTATTGTGCTATTCCTTAAAAGAGTGAAGATGTGAAAATATAAACATCCTATTCAAATGGAATTGAAGATGGCTGTTAGTAATAAACCTCTAGCCTTGCAGATTGTAATAAACTGCATTCTTTACATCGGCTTTTAACAACTTATGACGAAAATTCTGTAATGCTAGTTATACGTAGAAACACACTTGGATATGTTTTGTGATTATTATGCATTTGATAAATTAATAAAGTTATTAGAAAATATATACATACTAGTCAAATTAATTAGATTAATACAGTTGAGAGTAAACTTTCAAATTCACATTAATGATATTAAAGCATAAATGGCAGCATTCTTTAACACGATATTAGAAATTTATTTCTGTTGTTGAAAGAATTCCAGCAAGAAGTACGAGAATTTTTTCATACATTTTCTCACACAAATCTTGCTTATAATAATTTATTTGAATTCGAATATAAATCAAGCTTAACAAATTGCAGAGTTTTCAAGCTACTTGGCCTGAAATACACTTTGAAACAGAATATGATCATTATGTCTTTCGATACACTTCTCTTAATATAACATGATCTGTTTTATGGAAGTCTGTCTAGACCCAATAATTTAGAAAATCTAGCCCCAATTCCGTTAAGTTCGGGGTCTAGAACTACACGTCATGCTCTCTCCCCATTTTCAATAAATACCTAACGATCTAAAATTGTTTTTCGCCCCCTGGCAATCCCACCGCTCCAATTTTTATCGTCCTATTTTATGCCTTGGAGGTAATCACCCATTCCAGGACCAAAATGGCAAAGGGGTGGTGATGAAGGGGGAGTAGTAATAACAACGTTCCATGTCCAAACTTACATCCACCCCTTATGGGTTTCAATTAGTCTCTCCTACCACCAGCGTGTGGACAGGGAAGAGAGGAAAAAAAACGGCACAATTGATTTTCTACTTTTCAAAATAAACTGGTACTCTTACAAATTGCGCCTTCGTAAGAACAAGATTAAAATGGTTTTAAGTACGTTGAGCAACTTTCCATTTTTAGCGAGCAACTACCTGAAGTAACTAATGGGAAAAAAAGCCCCAAAAGACACCTGTCCATTGCTTAATGGCCTTGTAGCAGGAGACCCGGGTCCACGGAAGACTGCGCTTAATCACATGGTGTGGAACGTGCAATTTTTAGGGCTTTGTGGATTCCCATTCTGGAAAGCGTAATTAAGCCTCCCTTACATAAACTATCTTAATCAATATGCAAATATAGCCATGTGCGCATCAATTTGTTTGATCGTGTTTTGGAAATACAGTATTAGGATTTGATGGGTTATTTAAAAGTTTAAATTATTGGTAAATAGTCTGTCGATAAAAATTATTTCTTTTTTTTTAAATAAATAAATGCTTTGTTGATATCAGGAATTTGCCAATGCCTTATTTATTAAATTACGCTGTGATATTTCATAAATATTTTTTATGGAAATAAATATGTAATTTAATTTTAACATGCAGGTTATTTGTTAAACGTTGAAAATTAAAATGTTAAATATTAAATTTCCGATTTGTTTTCAAATCATTTAGAAAAATCCTACTTTCATCCTTTATAGAACTTGCGAAACGTTCATTTTCACACATAGTAATGTGAACATATCAACCCGCTCCAAAACCATTTACTTCATTTAAAGTCTTACTTTCAGTTTTTTGAATGGAATCGTATTCGACATTACCTTCTTATAACTGTATTTACTCTGTGCATGGCTTCCTTTGACGTAGTACTCTCAGATGTTTGAATAAAATCGTATATGACATCATTTTCCGATAACTGCAGTTATTTTGTGAATTACTTCACTTGATGTCTTACTCTCATCTGTTTGAACTGGATCGTATTTGACATTATCTTTCGATAATTTCAGTTGCTACGTGTGTTACTTGACTGGACATTTTATTTTCAGCTATACATATATTTTCAGCTTTGGTATTCGTAGTGCTTTAGCTTTGATTCCTTCCTACAAATATTTCTATACTGTAATCTCTTGAACCTAGATAATTGTCGTTTCACCGAAGGGTTTCGAGTCAATATGATTTTCATCGAAGCGTAGAGAAGGTTATCCCTTTATTGAGTAATTTTCTTAATATATTTATTTTAACTGCAGTGTCAGAATTCACCAGATTCTAGACCAGAATAAGGATTGTCCCGTTAACCAAATAAGTCTTTCACCAACAAATATTAACTTCATCTAAATGCCTAAACTTATATTTCCCACCAAACACTCCTTTCTTTCATTACTGTATTATGTATAGCTGTTGTTGATTTTGTGTACTAATTTAAAATTAGAAACTTTTTTCTTAATAAATCTTTTCACGTTCGCCCATTATATTGATAGTATTTGTCAGTTGCTGACGCGTATTGGAGTTTAGTTTTGAGCGTTCATGGGAAATTGAAACTTCTAATCGATACAGTGAGACTATGTTATGATTTTTTCCCATTAAGATTGTATATTGAATTTATTTGCTTCTTTTTTTCTCGAAAATGGTATATTGAAACCACCAATGGTAACTTATGTAATGGTCATGAGTTTCGATTTTTAAAAACGGAGAAATAGAGAGAAGGGTGTCTGAGAGATAATATGATATAATATGAATTTTGTAAGGATATTTCTCTATTTTCCATAAAATGCTTTGAAAGTTATTTCAAATCCTTAAGAAACTCAATCTTGTCATGGCTGATTGCTCATGAATCGAACGCAGAAGATTATATGATCTTTCTTAATAAGAATATTTTCTACAATTTGTAGATGATAAGACATTAACAAAAAATTTGACATGCCGTTCAATTAGTTGCTTAGCTTAGTTATATTAAAGTCAATTTAAAAGCAATACTAGGACCATTTTGGGACGGACCTTACAATTTTGAGCTGCTATCAGGTGACGAGGATGACATCCGAACTGGCATTCCTTTTTTCCAAATTCCCACATTACACCAGCTGGAGTACGTTTGGCCCCGACGGATTTAACATGCACCAGTCCCGCTTGCATGAAGGTTCATTGCTGGAATCGGGTTCTGAATCTGATACAATCCGGTTTTTAAAGCCAATAGTTTAACACGAGACCACCACTGCCCAAATTGTTGTTGACGTGTTTTTCTTGGTTTCCTCAAACAGAAAACCAAAATGTGAACCAGTTTCCCCTAGAAATGAATGTATTCTATTTCTATACATGAAAACTAAGATAGTCTTTTTAATTATACAATGAAAGATGCAACACTCGTCTCCAACGTTAAAATGCTTGACTTTGCTGTATATTACACCAAATGGAATTTTAATCAATTCATATTCAGTCATGATTTTATTTGATTTATTTTGAAATTAATATGCAATAAGCGGGAATCCCATTTCAAAGGGAAATTATCACCGAATACTTTTCTAGGAAACTAAACAAGTCTTAAACTGTATATATTAATATATTAAGTTCTACGCGACATACATTATACTGTTAGCAATTTTTCATCAATACCCTTATTTTGCAATTTGAATCATTTTAGTTATTTTCCTAATATGGTCTTCTATTTCCTTGCAGAGCCCCATGCTTCAACTCTTCCAAGAGTAACTTTCAGTCAACCCCAAGTTCGAACTGAAGAAGGATCTTTCAGTCAACTGCCTTGCGTAGCTCAAGGGAATCCACCTCCAACTTACAGGTAATACTACTTCCCAAGCCACCATTATGTCTTCGAAGTCTTTTACAGACTTTTGATTAATAAACAATTAAATGAGCAGCAACAAAAGCAGGTTATTTATTAAAACTATTAGATGCAGTCATGGAAGTCTTATGCCTCTTAATTAGATGATGTATCCTCTAATGGAATTTTTTTCAAGTATGGTACAAAAACAATGAGGTGTTTTTATGAAGAGGCATCACCTTAAGATGGCTCTACGAGATTTTTTTTATGGTCTCGACTTTAAATAATTAATTTCGCATCTAAATGAAAAAAAAGTGGCTAGAATTTGCTTTCAGGATAATTTTTTAATCTCACTCTTGTAATAGACAATTTATGCTTATTGTTTAATGACTTTTGGTCTAGTTTATATCTACATTTTTATGACTTTATCTGTACTCCTAAGAAATGTGAGTGTTTCTCAAAAAAATCTATAAATATTATGTTATGCCGTATTTACACTCGATGAGTTTATAAGATGACCATTAGGAAGTGATACGCAAAACAGTATTGATTTATGTTCGCCATAATTTCATAAGATATATTCAGGCTTTCCATGCTTGGCTATAAAGTGCCGTTTTTGCGTCTCTGAATTTTTCTTTTTTCCCTTAGTAACTTGTTAAAAGAAATGAATATTTACACAAAGAGACATCCTAAAATAAAGAAAAGGTCTACATACCTAAATTTGGAAAATTAAAGGAAAAAAATCCCAAATAAAACGAAAAACGCATCCCATCAGGACGACCTAAGAGCAAAAAATGTCGGAATTAATCTATGATGAGTGATCAATTTTTTCCATGCAAAATTCTGCAAATCTATACTTAGAAAAAAAGCAACACAGCAGCATGTTATTGTCCCGTGAGGACAATTATTTGCTATGAACTTAATATCAATTTTCCATCCTTTCTACACATGAGCTACTTGCCTTCTTATAACCGGCAGAGTGTAAACCAGGCATAAATCTATATCAATTATATAAAATAAATTTTGCAAAAATTGCGTATTATTCGCTTTGTAACTGGCAGAGTCACCTAATTCGTGTCATCTGAGTTTAGTTTTACCAGTATTGTTTGAAATATTTCCTGAAAATTTTTATTACGTTATAATAAGAATTTATATTGTACTTTCCATTGAACAGGTGGCAATAAAGAGAAATAAAGCCTTAATCAACACCAAATTAAAGCAAATCAGTTTCAAACAATATTATTTATTAATTTTACTTTTAGACTTTCTGTTTGTGGCAACACAAATTAGTAATTTTCCGGTTTGATTACCATTTTAGAGTAACGCGACGTTTTCCTCTCATGGTTAGCAATCGTTTGAATATCAATACACGTGTTAACCTAACATTGTTTTTATAAATAGTAATAAGATTATCAGACTAAAAGAATTGAAGGAAATTATCAAATGAGAATTAACTATTTGAATAGAAAAGCTGATCGTGATGCTGATAATTTGGAATGGGAAAAATTGATTCAATATTTAGATATATAAGATAAGAGCAAGAAATATTCTCATCATCGAGCTTTAACTTTTAAATCGAAAGTAGGGCAATCAGAAAATGTGTGATCTTATTACGAAATGTGTATGCTTCCGGTACTGAATAAATAACCAGTGGAGATTAAAATCTGTCTAATCAGATGTGACAAACATCTGGCAGATTCTCGGCTCACTATTGAGATATAATTTTAAAAATAAACATCATAAAAATTCATAGTATTTTATCGCATATACAATAATTTCAGAATATTCTTATAATGGTAAACTTGTGGTTAAAATATTTGCGACTACTTATCTGTTATTTTCAATCACTGCAACATTAAGAAATAAAACGGAAATGGCCAGTCAATCAGTTATTCTTTACTTTAAGCTAAAAATTAGCCATATGCAACGTGTTGCGCAATTAATTGCTTTCGTGAATCTTTATTCTACTCGTTTTTTGTACTTAGGCTAATAAGACATACAGTGTCTCACAAAAGTGATGGGACGCTTGTGCTTTACAAAAAGAAAATGTAATAAAATAAATAAATAATCATGTAAAAATTTTTGTGGGTGTATTTCATACTTAAATTTTGTAACAATTAATACATAACATATATTTTGTCAAAATATTAAAATAAATTTAATAAATTATACAGTTATTTAGAAAGGAGCAAAAAAATGGCTCACATAAGTGATGGGACACTTACTCTTCCATCAAATATTTATCCAAAAATGTTACTTTTTAAAAGGTTTTAATATTTTGTTGGATTTCCTTTTACTTTTAAAACATGATTTAATCTTCTTGGGATGGATTTGACTAATTTTTCTGTGATTTCTGGAGTGATTTTACCCCATTCTTCTTGAAGCACCGATTTTAATTGTTTTTTTGAAGAAATGGTGTGATTGCGAATTCTTGATTCCAATTCTTGCCAAATATTCTCTATGGGATTTAAGTCAGGAGATTGTGGTGGTGTTTTTATTATTTCAGGACAGTTATACAGCAGCCAGAGTCTAACGTTCAAAGCAGTGTGCTTGGGATCATTATCCTGGTAGAATTTAAAATCGTTATGAAGGCTCAATTTTCGTGCTGAAGATTTCAAATTTTGCTGTAAAATGTCGATATATTTGTACTGATCCATTATACTATCAATAAAAACAAGATTACCGACTCCAGCGGACGACATACACCCCCATACCATAACTCCTCCTCCATCATGTTTTACTGTTGGCACAAGGTTCTCTTTACGAAATTCTTCCCTGGGTTTTCTCCACGCCAAATATATTAAATTTACTCTCATCAGCAAATATAACTTTATTCCAGAAATCAGAATTCTTATTTATGTAGAATTTTGCGAATGCCAGTCAGAGTTCTCTATTCTTTTCACTTACGAAGAATTTTTTCCTGGCTACTCTACCGTGATATCCAGCATATCGAATTACTCTTCTAATAGTCTCAGGATTAACAATTACTCCATATAATGCTTGTAAATCAGCAGCAACTTTAGGAGCACTCATTCTTGGATTTTTTTTAATAATTCGAACGATAATTCGCTTTAATCCATTAGATAGCTTTGATGGTCGGCCAGGTCTTCTTTTATCCTGAATCATATGATTCTTTTTATATCATTTAATGATGTTGAAAACTATTGAATGACTCAAATTAACTGTTTTAGCAGTTTCTCTAATAGATTTTCCACGTTCAATATACAAATTAATAATTATTTTTCGAATTTCAAGCGAAGTTTCTTTTCGTTTAGCATTCATGGCTGCACAGAGCTAAAAGACACATAAATTCCAAAGCAATCTGGAGAGAAATATTGCAGACGATTTTATAAATTATTGCCAATTGCTTTTGAGTAAAAATAAAAACCCCCAAAAATATTTTTATTGCTTATTTTAGACGATTTTTGTTGCATATCTAATGGTGTCCCATCACTTATGTGAGCTAATTTTTTCTCATTTCTAAACAATTATATTTTTATTAAATTAATATTTTAATATTTTGACAAAATGTATGTTATGTAATAATTGTTATAAAATTTAAGTATGAAATACACCCACAAAAAATCTGTACATGTTTATTTATTTTATTACATTTTCCTTTTGTAAAGCACAAATGTCCCATCACTTTTGTGAGACACTGTATGTTATTTCGGAACTACAACCAAGACCTTTCAGTCCCTCAACAGCAGGTGACTTTCAGACTCTTTAAAACATTAAAGGATATTGTATCTGAAGCAACTTATAAATCAAATACAACAAGCGGAATATGGATCCTCTCATGCAGCTGATCCCACATATCAAACGTCACTTCAATACCTGTCCTGAAGTTTGCAATCCTTCCTTAGTTAATTGTCTATTTTGCTTGCGATTTTGTGTGTGTTTTAATGAGTATAAAATCATAGTAGAAACAAGAATAAAAAATCAAATTAATAAAAAAATTTCATGAAATTATTATCAAATATTAAGATTAAATATTTGACGTTAAGAGAAATGGCCATTTGGCAATCCATTATTAAAATATTCAGATGTAATTTCAAAAATCGAATTCTAGAAATATTTTAACTGAATATTTATTTCAGATATACATTATATTCCAGATATATATTTATTCTAATACATTTTTAATATGAAAGCAAGAAAAAGAAAAAGTTTTCTATAAAATAAAGTGTTCACAAATGAAAACTAATATACCAACCATAAAATAAGAAATAAATGGTTTGATTGAAAAAATATCCCACTGAATTTCGAAAAATATTGAAACAACAGCTGAAAAAATTATCAATCATAAAAACAATAAAATGAATGTAAACTTTCGCAGACGATAATTTTCTTTACATAGCTAAATATTTTTATATGTATTCTTTTCCAGTGCTAATCAGATAAGTTAAATACAAATTTAAAAAATTATTCATAACCGTAATTGTAATGTCAACAAAATGTTTTCATTAATATTTGGATTATTTTAGTACAAAACATTTTTTTCTTCACAAAGATCCTCTAAAAAAGAATCTATTACAAACTCGCATGCCATCATGATATCGGCAGCTCTGGTATTCAATACTGCAACGAATTTTTTGAAGAATACGACTCACATTTGCCTTTAAAAAAACGAAATGAGAAAGATGTGCACAATACTCTGGCAAATAGGAAAAAAAAGAAAGAAAGAAAGGAAATCTAGGAAAATCTTTTTAAAAAAAATCCGTGATTTGTTTCAATTCCCTCAGGCGGATATGTATCATATTATTCTCCCTAAAAATTGCATCTATATTTCAGAAAAAAAGAACTTCTGTTCTATAAATCCAATTGAAGTGCAAAAAAATTTAGACAGATTAGAAAAAATGTCTTTTTTCGTTTTTGTAAGTCAAGACGAAGTTGACATTTATAGATTAAAACGTCTTTCGTGCCATTTTCATCCAAAAAATGCACCATTTGTCTTTTGAGAAATGCAAATAATATATACCGACTTATTATAAGCTTAGTATTGAATACGAAAATGTGATTCTTGTATACAGCCGTAATGTATAATTAACCGATTGTTAATATTATTATGGAAATATTCAATATCTTAATATGGCCTCGTTTTGAATTGCAATGTGCGTATTTCTAGCATTTGCGAATGAATTAACTAAGAAAAAAATCTAGCGTAAAGTTGATTATAGCTTTCAACCAGACACCTATGTGACATTTTTTGTTGTTGTTGCCATGGTAACGAGGTGGAATTGACAAAAACAAATAAATGAATTAATGCTGATAATAATTTATTCAGAAATATACTGCTAAAAATGAGTGTTGTTTTTTAACAGTTTTATTAAGCCTAAAATGCTTTTTTTAATGTACTTTTATGAGGAGGGAAATTTTCAACAGAAATTTAGTCATTTTTTTTTTTTTTTTTGCTACAGAGTATTTATTTTTTATTTATGTAATCACAAAGAAAATGAGTTTTATAGACAAGTTATAGGATCTAGTAGTTAGTTTTCAATCAATTTAATTTAATTTTAAATTTGTTCAAATAATTTTCTTTGCTAGTCCATTTGAGAGAAAAAAATCAGACTTCGATTTCGAAATATTTAGAATAAGAAATTTCAAACCAGAAATTAAAAAATAGGAAAATATTAAAAATAATTTTATTACATTAACGAAGCATGTTTCTAAAAACTGGTTTTATTAAGTTATTAAAAAAGTTTGATATCAAATGAAATGAAATTTTATAGTAAAATTTTCCTTCATTTTTGCTTTCCTAGAAATTTAATTTTTATTTATGTGATCTTAAAGAAAATCAGTTTTAAGAACAATTTTTAGAACTTCGTAATTATATTTCAATTAAATAAATTTATTTTTGAATTTATTCAAGTAATGTTCCTTGCAAGTCGATTTAAGAAAAACAATTAACAATGCATTTGTTAATTGTTCCAAAAAGAACAGTTTACAAATCAAAGGGAAAATGCTTCGTTTCTAGTAGACAGATTATACAGATGGTAATTAAGTGGCATATGTGGCGGTCAACACATAATCGCCAAACCTGCTGAAGTATTATCACACAGCTGGACCAATTTGTTTAACCTATCTGTGTAATAATCAAGTTCTTGGTTATTGATCCATTTGTAAAATCCGTTTTGAAAATCACTGTCACATATGAATCATGTTTTGGATAAAAATTGCTTCGATTCCGGGGAAAGGAAATATTCACTGGGAGCCAAATCTGGGCTGTATGGGGGGGGGGCACTCCAAACCTCCCACCTAACGTTTCCATCAATCCCTGAGTCTCATGAGCTCTATAGGACCAGGCATTATCATGTAGAAGAATGACACCTTCAGTCGTTTGCTTCGGATGGCTTTATTCAGTTTTGTAAAAGTCTCACAATTTTAGCCCATAAAAAATGTATCACGGCCAGTGTCTCTGTGCGTGACCACTTATCTAGTCATTTTACCATTACTGTCGCTGTTTCAGACCTCGGTATTAAATCTATCTTCTTGAACGACCAGTCTAAGGCAACCACCGACATCTGTCTTCACTCTGGCAAACATTTACAGTTTCTATTTTCCAAATACAGCTGCTTGTAAACTTTTTAAATCACCCTTCGTGTTTCAAAGTATTTAACATAAGGAATTTTTAATCACAAATAATAAAGTGAGAAAATAACTAAAATAAGAATAATTATTTCAGTACATCAACAAAATACGTTTCTAATAGTTATTTCTATCAAATTATCAAAAAATAGTTTGTTGCCAAATGAAACCGAATTATATGTGATAACGCCATTTCTCCGTATAGAAGTTAATATTTCTAATCATTTAACTTCAAATTGCAAATTATATGAATTTTTGTTTGAGTTCAAGTTCTTTATAAATGTTTTGAATTGTAATATTTTATTGAATCTTAAAGATTTAAAACTTATACATTCATCAAAATATTCGAGTGATTATTATACATTTTTCAATATACACACTGCATATGAAACAAAGAACAATACGATCCCAAATTTCAAGTCATCATGGGAGAACATTATTATTTTGAAGCTATTATTTTTCTTAATTAAAGTCATTAACCGGTTTAAAACAATCACGAAACTTCTCTATTGGTCCTCTCTCTCCCTCACTATATATATATAAATATCGAAGCTTTCATTTTTAGTTTTTCTAGCTGGCAAACAAAGTTTTGGATTTGACTGATTTTGAAACTAATAAATAAAATTAAAATTAACCATCGTTTTTCTAAATGTTGACACGGGCGTAATCTGACAGTCTTGTAATTGTTTCAAAGCGGTTTAAACTAGTTAATGATTTAAATTAATTAAGGCAATTTGTAAGAATTCAGAGAATAAATAATATGGAAATCAAGTTGTAACTTTGATTGGCGATAAATCGCCAAATGTGACAACCTTCTGCATTATTTTCTAACATCGCTGATAGCGGTAAAACGCCAATTTGCTGCCTACGTATTTTGAGGCTTCAAATAAATCATCAATTTGTAGACTATGCATTATGAGGCTTTAAAACTTTAAAATGCATTTGAGGATCAAATTAAAATAATATGTTCTTATATGATAAAAAAAGTGAATTCCAAACTTTTCAAAGTTAATGAACAGTTTAATACAAATATTCTAGATATGACAGCATGGAATTTCCAATTTACTTTCTTAAAATTAAAAAGAAAGTTAACTATTAATACGTACTTAGTAAATCTCATTATTACTGTTCTTCAAAAATTGTCACTCGAGCTGAAAGCTTTCTTGTTGTATCATTTAAGATAATTGCTTAAAAGCGCCATTCACATTATAAGTAGAATATTCAGAAGGAACTAAAGCAACTGAAATAAAAATCTAGACACAAACCCATTAATAAATGTCCTGTTAGAAGAATTCATCGTAATCGCTGAAAGAAATCTATAATTTTGAAAAGAACTCTTTTTCATCCCATCTTCCGATTGCGTAACGAATCGACGGAAGTATCAGACGATTTTTTTTTCTTCCATGAAAAACGTGATTCCAAATCGATTTTGATTCGATAAAAAGTTTGATTAATAATCCTAAGTGAAATCGATTTAGCCAGACGTAAAAGATTCATTTCGTTTTTTGTTTCTAGTTGAGAATTGAAACTCTCTGTGTGTTTGCTTTCATTTCTGAAATGTGCATTGTTTCAGGCTATTAAATGAATTATTTAAGTATCGGTATTATAATTTGAATTAATTATGATTCGTCTTTTTTAAAAATCTAAAGATATTTGTTTGTTTGTTTTTTTAACTTTCCAGTGGGCTCGCGTATGTGAGAGATACACTAGAGATGAATTTCGTTTTATACCTTCAGATCTGGTGGCACTGGGAACGCCTGTCTTTGGCTATTTGTCCCCCTCCCTTTGACGTACTTTCAGTTGTCGTCGTAAGTTTGTGGCGTTAATAGGTATCTGTCGATCAGATATTTGTATTTTAGAGATACTCGTGACCGTTCATGTAAGTTTTTGTCACATCTGATTTTGTATGATTTTTCAAATAAATCCGCATTGTTTTAGACTGGCGAAAGCTGACAAATACACTTACGAAGGAAACCGTTAAAAAAAAGAACCCACATCTCTAAAAGGTGAGCTAAAATTAAACGTGCTAAAGAGAAAAGCTGAACTAAATATTGAAGAAGTGGAAGATGCGACGTCAGGAAAAACACCTTGCAAAAAAGAAAGTCAGACTGGAATCACGAGGTTTAGTTTTAAGATTTTACAGAAATTTATATGTTTGAAGCACACTAAACACATTTGCTCAAATTGCAGAGTTGCAATGAAACTATTTTCTTCCTTTCAATTACTTTTTCCTTTTTATACATAAATTCTGTATTTTTGCACTTCTATATTTTATATGAAAATTGTTGTGTCCAAATATCGAAAATTTCATTTATATTATTTTTTAATCAATTCAGTTAACATGTGGTCATTTTATATTGTTATTGCAATCCATATTTATATTTTTTTGCTTCTTTTTAAGTAAAAAATGCTTAAAGTGATTGTAGTTATTAATCGTAAGCTATTTACAATATAATTTTAATAGTTACACTTTTGAAAATTTACATTATAGCGTATGTGGGAAATACGAGCAATCTTTCATGTAGGTTTGATGGTCACGCCCACTGGAAGGTTAAACTTGAAATAAGCTAAGAAAAAAGTGCTGCGAGCTTTAAAAATTTCCAACCTTGATACTTGATAAATGTCGTTTAATAGATATCTTTGAATTCGAAGCAACCATTTCTGAAATAATAGTGTATGACTATTAATACCATAACTTAAACGTCTGAACTATTGTTTTATGTAGTATTAAGATCAATATTTGAAAATAATTAAAATAATTGCTGCAAAATGACGGTAGCACCAATTATTTTAGTTTTAAAAAACCAGTGGTAGCACCAGATGTTACCTCTGTTTTGCAACAAACTAATGAGACAAACAATATCCTCACTTGAGTTAATGCGAGAACTAACGTATATATCTTTTTGGCGAGATACTATATATTTAGCGATAACTATATCTTTCTGGCACCAAATTGTTTATTTTACAATATAATAGTACATGTAACTTCAAATTCCCCTAATTGGAGCTGAATTCTTTTTACAGTAGACACTTCAATTGATATTTTGAATTCAATTCTTCAAAATGAGATCCTTCTTTTAGTATATTTCTGATGATTTGAATAAAATTCACGAATTTGCAACATAAAAAAGAAATATTTATAACCAGATTTGCAGATATATATCAAATTTAGCATCAAGCACGTCATTAGATTAACTAGGTACATTTGAAACCATGGGACAGTAATATTAAGGTATTAAATAAGTTATATAAATAGTATTGAAATTTAGCCTTCTTTTCTGATCTATCAAATTTTTGAATGTTTTATTAAAATTCAAAATGTACTGTTACTTTTTTTTAGTTCCTCTTGTACGCGAAGTATATAAAGAAGAAATAGCATAAATATAAAAAATTTTTAATTCCAGATTTTGGCAAATTTCTATTTTCAGACTTCTAAGTTTCTGTGGTATTCCATCAGTTAGTGAAATACAAAATTCGAAAACGTTTTGAACTAGACTTCTGAAATTCGGTGTGTATTTTAATTCCAAGTTTCGTAGATTTCTAAAACGTTTTGAATGTCAGAAAGAATCAAACTGAAAAGAAAAAGTCTTTCAGTTGGGTGTTCTTAGTGAAACTATAAATTTAGAAAAACTATTAAGTTATCCGACTACGTTCGAAGGAAAAATTTTGAAAAATTGGATTTTTAAAAAAATATTTATGGTTTTTAGATGTATTGCCAATTATAAACACTATAAATAAATAATGTTTGAAAACGTAATGCATTTTTATAAATAGGAAAAATTGTAGTAAATGTTAGTGAAATTGAACCGAAACGGTTGACACTCTACACAAAACTTTAACGCAGCAATCCTATTTTTCTTTGTACACAAATTATATAATATAATAACGAATGAACCGAAATCTAAGAAAAATTTTGAGATGCAAAGAATTTGTGGATAAAAATATATGTATATATGCATTTCCCCCATAAATTCACAACTTAATTTTTCTAAAAATAACCTTTGAAGCCCCTCTGAAGCTATTTCATCCCCTTTCCGTGTTAACAGGGACGCGACATCATCATTAGCATTCTGAGTTTTGTTAAGTTTAGTTTAGTTATATTAACGTCCCGTTTTAAAGCAACACGAGAGCTATTTTGGGACTGACCTCGTAATTTTGAACCATGGTCAGATGACGCATTAGTATTCTGAGAGTACCACTTTTAGACAATTCTATCACAAAAAGGGGTGAGACGCTGAAGGATGTACGCATTTCTGGAATTCAGTTTATTGTTATATGTGAACATAAGCTACTTTTATATTTCCTCTCACCCCTATTTTGTCGAATGAAATGCATCCCAACATACATGCGCAAGAGCGGAAGTTATCAGAATCCGTTGACAATTAGTAGAAAATTTGAGCTTTAAATCTCCTTTTACGTTTTAGTTATAAACAAAAATATAATTCATTCGATTTTCGAAAATACTTTGACTTTGAATTATATTGTATTTGAATACAGTACTTTTTCATTTTGTTTAAGAACTACTATAATCTTTTTAGAAACTTTTTCAAAACTGTTAACCTAAAGTTCTGACATTCCTTAAGAGTAATAAAATGCTCCGATTGTTAAAATATTTAATTATTTCAACGTAATAATTGTGAACCAGGTAATATGCAGATTCATTAGATAGCTAAATATGTGAGAATTCAATTAACAAATGTGAGAATTCAACTGGCCGTGATAGTTTCGTTGGTAGGGCGTTAGACTTGTGTCTTTAGGCTGAGATTTCGATCCCTTCAGCCGAAGATTCTCCCAGTGATGATGGTGACTGAGGCACATATAAATCTCTTGTGGTCACTAAGTCCTCCATGTTGAGAGTAATACCACTGGTGATACTGGCTCAGAGGAGTTTGTTTTCTAATTCAGGTCTAAATTACGATCTGTGGATGAATGAGTGAAATTGCATGAAAAAAGTCCGCTCCGAAAAAAGGTTGTGGCACGTGAGTAGTTAACTCGCACTCTTGGCCCTAGATGGCGCGACTGAAAAATTCAAGAGACGCACCTTATCTGCTCAAGTCGCTGTCTTTGTAACAGAGGGCTTGTCTAATGGCAAAGGCCATAAGAAACAACACACAAAAAAAATCAACCAAAATTCTCTTTTTAAACACTTTGAAGTGGATTGTCTGAAAAATATCTATCTGTTCATCATAAAACGATAAAATAGAAACACCATTAATTCATATTATGATTTCTTTTTCAGGTGGATGAAAGATACAAATGGTATACTGAAATCCATTGAAGAGAATGGTCGCATTTGGGTGAACCAAGGAACTTTGAACATCAAAAAAGTTCAGAGCTTGGATGGCGGCAAGTACCAATGCATCGTGCGAAACAGCATTGGTGAAAGACGCATTGAAAGCGTTCTGGTGGTCACAGGTAAGAAAATGATTTCATGCCGTGTTGAAGTGGAATGCATGATTCCAGTGTAAAGAAGCAAAGTTAGCTTTAACAGAGACTCGAGTTTTATGATATTTTTGGCTCGGTGGATAGTTCTTGTGACACAGGTAGATACGGTTTAGTTTAGTTTAGTTATATTAACGTCCCGTTTTAAAGCAGCACCAGGGCTATTTTGGGAGTGACCTCGTAATTTTGAACCACGGTCAGGTGACGAGGACGACACCTGAACTGGCACCCCCCTCTCCTCACCACGCCACACCAGGGGGGGACGTTTGGCCTGACAGAATTAACGTGCAAGAGACCCCCTCACACGACGGCTCTTCGGTGGAATCGAGTCTCGAACCTGAAACCCTCCGGTTCCGAAGCCGAGACCTTACCACCAGGCCAACGCGGCCCACAGGTAGATATATAAATGATGTAGGGTTGAATATCCTCTAAGAATTACGGAACTTGAATCGTAAGAAAGAGGCTGGTGATGTTCCTTAGGAAACCGTATTTCCTAAGGGACATGTTTTTCCTTTCATTCAGATTTTGTGCTTGTGCCTGAGGGCGGATCAGGGTAGTTAGTGTGTGATTATGACGACTAATCAACTTAGTAAGTGACCTAACGAAAGACAAACACTGTGTGTGATTATAACGACTAATTAACTTATTAAGTGGTTCAATTGGAGATAAACACTATGCATGATATTGGCGATTAATCAACTTAGTAAGTGAACCAATGAAAGATAAACATTCTAATACATCACACAATCACCGATCCTTCCTTTTATAATGAGTCTTCAGATAATTGAAGACAATTGCTTATTCGCTAATTGCCTTTAACCGCTTTCCTTACAATTTTTTTTGAAAAAAATTACAAAAAAATCTTTATATATATTTTTTTAAATATTGTTGCTAAACACACAGAAAAGAAACAAAACAAAATATGTAGGTTTCAAAATGAATTTTTAATTTTTTATGGGTGAAAAGGCATTTAGTTTCAATATTAGTTTACAATCCCGAGTTATCATGGACGAATGAAAAAAAAGTTCAATATTAATCTTTGTATGATAGTTTTTGAGACAAAAAATTAAATAAAGTGATGATATTGTGTACTCTTGTATCTGGTCTTGTTTCTCATTGCTCTACCTCTGGTATCTTTTTTACGGGACCACACAGTACACTGTCTCGTTGGATTTCATTTTTTTAGCATCAAGAATCAACATTTCTATAATCACCAAGGGGAAAAAATCATCGATTTCGCTATCTTGCATCGTTGCATTATTTTACTTTTTTATACATTACTAATCCACAAGCAGACGTATATTATACAATAGGCAGAACACGTGACCAGTCCCACCAAAAGAGCATCAAAACTAACAAAACTTGACAAACTTCCAATCAAGACTAAATATTTCCTTTCATTTCCTCCATGCAGAGTAAAATCGTGATAAAACAAATCTTACTAACAAATTTTGCTTCGCCAGAGTTTTCTCGCGACTCTAATTAAATGCATTGTATTCGAACCCGAGTTCAATCCGAAAACTCAGGCTAGCGGTTAATGCTTATTTATGACCACCCTTGAAACCACTTGATGTGGTAAGGTATACTTATATCTTTATATCATGTGAAAGAGAGTAATTAGATTTATAACATTTTATTGTTTCGATTAAAGATCGCTTTAAAGCTGTATTAGATCCATGTGAACACCGACTCATAGCCGATTTCCATAGGTGAGAAAAAAGTAAACTACTTGTGAATTTCAGCTTAAAAGAATTTTCGGTTCGTAGCCTTTTGCACGGCGATCTAGGAAACTGACTATTAAGTGGTCGGTACCTTTTGGACAAAAAACAGCCTTTTTTTCCTCTCTATTAAAAATTTTCATTTGAATTTAATGTAAAATGAGCACCATAAATAAAAGATACATTCCTACCGACAAAAAATTAGAAATTAGAAAATTTCATTTTAAATATTTCCATAAACTTGCAAAGTTTCTGTAACATATATTATTTTACTTTAAAGCCTCTTCTTGCTAGACAGATACATTTATTCTGAAATATAATTCCCCAAAATGAAAAATGTTATATATCGAGACCACTATGCAAAAAATTAAAAGCCAGTTTTTTGGTACCCTTCATTATTGCCAAATGATGTTAAATCGCCAATTTCATCTTGTACTTTGACAGTGGCGATATGAAAAGGAACCTCCTTGTAAATTTAAGCAGAATGGATTTTTTTGTCTATGAACTTTTGTTCTGCAATCCACGAAATGGATTATTAACCCTTTAACAGTTTCACTTTTTTTCCAGAATTCTGTCAAAAACAATGTCACTTTCTTTGCATTTCGTTTTCTGACACAAAATATATGTAAAAAAACACGCTTTTGACCAAATCAGAATGGAAAACACAATATATTGCAAACTATCATTTATTAGACAACTATGGCCATCTATACGAATAATTTGTTTCTAAAAATCGAAAAGATATGTCAAAAGAGTGGAAGCGTATTCGAAATCAAATTGCCCTACGCCGTACTGGTAAATCAGTAAAGGTCCGAAAAATTTGCATCTACGGCATACGGGCAAAACAGGGAAGAGGTTAAAATAATCACACTTTTTTACATAAATAACAACAAAATAATGGTCATAAGTATAGAAATATATTTTACAACGTGAAATAATCAATCATAAAATTTTAACTTGATTTCTTTTCATCAATTTTCAAAGTTTCTCTGACGTACGGTCTTCTATTTATCAGCACCTTTGATTGTGAACATGCGCCCACCTCGCCAAGTCTTGAATATCGGCCAAGAGGCGACATTCAACTGCAACGTCACTGGGTACCCCGTGCACACCATCACTTGGAAGAAAGACCAACGTCAGCTGGCCTCTTCCAGTAGGGTCAGACTACTGTCCCGAGAAGTACTCCACATCACGTCTGTGCGCCGTGACGACAGGGGCATGTACCAGTGTTTCGTCTATAATGACCAGGATGGGGCTCAAGGCACAGCTGAGCTGAAGATATCAGGTACTTTGAACTAAATAAATTATATTATTCCGTGTGAAATGTATGATGATACTTATGTGTAATAATTGTATGTCGCTGATACTTTATTTTTCAAAGATTTGTATTAGAAAAATACTAGGCCATCAGATAAATAAAATTTGCTTAAATCATGCATAGAGTAAAAATCAAATTTATAAAGTTACAATGAAAATTAAAAATCATGCCTATTTGAAGAAGTGTTGTTGTTACGAATCCCAATTGATGGAGTTACTAATACTGTTACTGTGACATCTTAATAAGCCAGTAACTGCCACTAAACATTGGTGGTCACTTTTGTAAAGTGGATAAATTACTCGGCTGCAAATCGTAAGATCGCGGGTTCAATTCTTGGTGGAATTCTACCTACACTACCTACACTACCTATTGGCACAATACCAGTCAACACTTGACGCAGCAATGCAAAGTCGTCAGACTGACTTGACGCAGCAGCAACTCTTATACACTATCCATAACACTTGGAGCAATAAAAAAATCGTTCCTCTCTCTACAGACCTCACTGGTAGGGGAGTATTGTGGTGACATCTTAATAAGCCAGTAACTGCCACTAAACATCGGTGATTACTTTTGTATAGTGGATAAGTTACTCGGCTGCAAATCATAACATCGCGGGTTCTATCCTTGACGGAATTCAACCTACACATTGGCACAATTAAGCCAATACTTACGCCAAAGTTACTAATGCAGATGTTATATCTTCGTTAATAACAATCTTTATTAGTAGCATGAAGTGAAATACCTCCATCATATAGTAATGTTTCTATTAATATCAATATAGAGATGTATTTTCATAAGTCCAAATACCTCTAAAAATCTGTGGTATCCTTCAAATCTTTCTCATAAAGTACAAAAATACCGTGATAATCTGATAAATAAATTTTAGATAAACTATGTACAACGTAAAATATATATTTATAAAGTACCAGTAAAAAAATTAAAAAATCACACCTATTTGAAAATTTTTTGTTGTTACTAATCCCAGACTTATGGTATTTACTAATGAAAGTGTAGTTACTAATATTGTTACTAATGGAGATGCCATTTCACCGTTAGTAACAATATTCCTTAATAGCTGACGGAAATATTGCATATATTCATTACCTACAACATGGAGAGGCGTCTCCATATATCCAAAGATCTTTAAAAATTGATTAATAAAATTAAATCCATCAAAACTTTGTAATAAAGCATAGCAATACCATCTGAAAAATAAGTTTTAGTAATCATGTATATAGTTTAAAATTTATATTTATAAAAAAACCAGCGAAAAATAACAAAAATCATACCTTTTTCAAACGCTGTTGTAGCAATTCCCAAACTAATAGTTACTAAAAAAGATGGAATTGCTAATGTTGTTACTAAGGTAGACGCTATATATTCATTAGTAACACATCACCATTGTTACAATATTAGTCTATTAGTATCAGTATTAGTAACATTCACCATTAGTATCAATATTAGTGGCAATATTTATTAGTAACAATGTCCACTAGTATCAATATTAGTGGCAATATCAATAACAATGTCCACTAGTATCAATATTAGTGGCAATATCCATTAGTAACAATGTCCACTAGTATCAATATTAGTAACAATCGAAATTAGAATCAATATTAGTAAAAATCCAAATTAGAATCAATACTAGTAGCAATTGACATTAGTATCAATATTAGTAACAACAGAAATTAGTATCAATATTAGTAACAACAGAAATTAGTATCAGTATTAGTAACAACAGAAATTAGTATCGAAATTAGTATCAATATTAGTAACTATCTCCATTGGTAACTTATGGAGATATGACATTATCTCCATTAGTAGCAATAGGGATATACATCTCCATAAATATAAAGGCCAACACAAATCGATGAATAAAATCAGATCTTTCAAAACTTCGACTTTGGTTGAAATGTCTTCAAGATTGTTATAGTGGTGTGTGTCTGGTTAGATTTGCATCAATTGCATTTACCAGAGAACTTTCGACCTTGGTTAAAAGAAAGCGCTTTAGTGTTTCCACTAATAAATCATGAGAGAATGGGTCCTTTTTCTAGTAACATTATTCTAGAATTAAAGAAACTCTATAGGACCTCTACAAAAGCACCGTGAATGATGAATAGCGTTCCATCAAGCTTATTCAGTTAGGTTTTTTTAATTGAGAAGGCTTCACAGTAAGTGTTGCGTTATTTCCTTGCGTGGTTTCAGTAGTAGCAATCTCGGCATTATATAATGTATAAAGAGAGTAAGAGAGAATATTTTATTTTTAAGATTCCAATTTTTCAATTATTTCGAGATAAATCCTGATTAAAATATAAAGCTTTGAATACCATTATTTGAGACAATCAATATTGAAAAAAATTCAATCCCTAATTGGCGTATTTTCATAAAGTCTGTCGATGGAAAAATTTAAGGTTTAATTTTTGTTTAGAATGGAGACATTTAAATTTTCACAATCCAATCAGTTTAAATTCCAAGAAAATATGAGCTTTATTATTTAAAATATAACTGTTCTAGTATATTTATTAAATATGACTCGCAGAACTGAGTGTAATTTCAAAAAGAAAAGTAATGATAGATAAACCGTAAAATGAACAACATAATATAAAACAGATTGCATCGAATAATGTATTTAATTTTGAGTATCCATGATTATTTTTAATTTAAATGGCTAGGAAAGATTGAAATGTATTTAAGATGGAAAAACATTCATATGTAATCAGTATGGGATTAGTATCTAAATATATTATCCCTAAAAAGGCGAAAAAACTTACCTACCGAATCTTGGTCTACCAGTTATTAGAAGAAATATTGGTATCCAAACAATCAGAGACAAAAACAAAGCAAAAAACTCAGCTTTGCAATACATTAGAAATAATTCAATCACATTCATAACTGTGAAAAATTAAATCCTAGAAATATTTTCCATTAAGAAAATAAAACTTTGAATACAAAGCACTACTTGAGGACCTGCAATTTTTTTCTGGTACTTGAGGAACTTGCCTGGATACAAATTCCGAAATTTCTAATTAGCGTGAAAGAGAAAAAACACCAGTTTACGCATTAAAAAAAGCATTTTTTATCACTAACTATTAGAACTTATTTCTCTCTGCTTTTATGCTGACCATGTCATATAGCACTATCTAATACCCTACTTCCCAGTGGTAAATCGAAGTTCGAAAATCTGAGTAAATGATAGATAAGTTGTAACTTGAATATAATAACAGAGAAAATTGCATCGAATGAAATGTTAAATTAAGTGCATTTATGATTTTTTAATTTAAATGATCAGTTCTTATGTAAGTGAGATTAGAAAGTCTTCATATAATAAGTATGTGATTTATATCTAAATATTTTTTCCTAAACTTATTCAATTTTACAAATTCTAGTCTCTTCAAATTATAAAAAACTGGTTTATCACAAAAAATAAATCCTATTTTGTAACTAACTTAGAACCTTTTTATATCTGCTCTCATACTGGCAATGCCATGAAGCTGCATCTTGGACCTAATTAAAAAAACAAAAGTTGCTGAGCGAAGTTTGGTCTTCTAGTTATCAGGAAAAATATTAGTATGCAAACAATCAGCCATAAAAATAATCAGATGCGCATTATACTAGAAATAATTCAATCAAAAATTAAATCCTAGAGGTATCTTTCCATTAAGAAAAAAAACCCTTTGAATATAAAACAACACTTGAGGACTTCTTATTGTTTCTTTTAAGGTACTTGAAGAACTTTAATGAATTCTTGCCTGGATACAAATCCTTAACCTTCTTATTTTTCGTTCCTATATTATATTTGATTGAAGCGAAATTTCGTTTCATTTGAGATTAATTTAAATAAGTTTTTTTGCATTCGATTACCGATATTCTTAGAATTTTCCTTTCTACTTGCGTACTTAGAGGCAATTTCCTTTAATGCACTGCATCTGAAAAAATCAAAGAAATTTCGAGAAGGGTTCAGATAAATTAAAGGAATAAAAAATCAAGCATGGATAAAAAAAAAAGAGGAACTAAATTTAAATTCATTTGAAAAAGCAATCGCTCTTTCTTTCAAATCCAATATTTTCAACCGATTGATTTTCTTTAAGTGTTTCTGGTTATTATAACTATTATTGTATTAAAAGGAAAAAGGATTTTTGTCTTTGGAAATAGAAATCCGTGTCAATAAAAGGAATTTAAAGGATTTTTTAATTCGGGAAAAAATTAGGGACATTTTTTGGTTAGATGGCATCATTTTGGTTATTATATCTTGAAAGCACACCAGAACTAGAGATATTTAAATAATTATAAAACCTTCTTATATGATAAGAAATTTTTTCAGATAAGATTATTAATCTTTGGATCAAAAACAGATTTCAAAAGTACTTTAAATATATTTCCTTCTTTAAATAAATTAGGTTAGAAGGCCCTATTTTCCTTATTTGATCTTAGAACACATCATAAATCTCAAGATTAAAATAATTATAAAGTCGTTCCTTTTATATTATTAAGATCCTTGTCAGATAAGATTTCTTCGGATCTAATGCAAATTTTGAAATTTCTTTCAGTATACTTCCTACTTTAAATTAAATAATGTTAGAAGGCGCTATTTCATTATTTTATCCCACATCATAAATCTTGAGATTAAAAAAAATATAAAATGCAAATAATGAAATTTCTTTTAGTATACTTCCTTCATTAAATTGATTACGATTAGAAGGCACTATTTTCATTATTTGATCTTAAAACACATCATAAATCTCGAAATAAAAATGACTATAAAACCGTTTTTTTTTTATATTATTAAGATCCTTTTCCGATAGAACTTCTTCGGATCAAAATTAAATTTAAAAATTTGGCTAATTTGAAAATATTTTTTTTTGTTTTCTCTAATTTTAAAAGAATTTAGAAATTTTCTTTATAAATACAGAAGTTGCATAAAAATAAATTATTGGTAAAAAAATTCAATCGATATTTGCATAGTCTTTTACAAAACCCTACTTTGTTTGAAAAGGTAGAGAGGTCAAAAATTTAGCTTTCATTACTTTAATTAGATTTCATAAACAAAACGATAGTCATATTCTAAGAGTAAAGTTCCACGAATGGCGAATGCTGCCAGAACAATTGATTTTCAGGAAAAATAACTTAAAATTGAATCTGAAAGGAAAAAATTATTTTTATATGCTACGGGTGATTTTCGAAAAATGTTAAATCATAGAAGAAGCAAACTTAACTATCATCAAAAAAATGCATTCAGGATTAGTAGTTAAAACAAAATGTTTGACTCAAATTCAATTTTCATTAATATTTTCTGAAAATTTATCATTACGATATCATCAGAGATCGAAGAGCCAAAGCATAGAATTGGGTCGGTTTTTAGATTGCTAATTCTGATTGATAGGAAATAAACGGCTATTTTTAATACCTTATTTGGTTGTTTTTCAACTTGGCCAAAAAAATTTTTAAGAATTCAGATATCTATTTAAGTTTTGTGTATTTGCTGTAAATTGAGCAGTAAATATTGCAGTCACAGGCATGTCCTACGCTCTAACAGAAATGTTGCTGAATAATTTTTAATATACTATTTATTTTTCATATAAAATGAATATTTCACTGCTATAAATGGCTTTACACTATCATGTTTAAGCTCTTGTACATGAGATGGATGTTAAATTGACTCGTTACAGTACAAGTCAAATGCACTTCAACCACAGACATTTCTTATTTGGAGAAAATGTGCCTATGTGTAACAGCTGCCAAGTTTTTTTTTTTTTTTTTTTTTTTTTTTACTGTTTGTCAAATTATTTTAATTGAATGTCCTGTTTTTAATTCTTATCGTGCTCATTTTTTCACTTTATCTTCCTCACCATTATAAAACTCCTTGTTGGAAAAATACCACCGAAATATTTTTACTTTCTTAAAAGCTATTGGCTTTTTTATTTGCATATATAATTATTTTTTTCTTCTTTTGTGTGGTACAAAATCAAAAGAAAATGTTCGAATATTGCATGAATCATAATTTTAAATTTTAAGATACTAATCATACTTGTTTCGTCATTTTCCATATATTTTTTACCCTGCTCTTCTATTTTAATGTATTTACATGAATCATAATTTTTAATTTTAAGATTCTAATGATTTTTATTTGGTCATTTTTCATATGTTTTTATCTTTATACCTGATAAACAGATATATTATATAACGACTAGGGATTCAACTGTTTGACAATAAAGTAGACGAAAAAAGAATGACGAATAAAAAGTCTTTCAAGATTGTGACAGACAAAAGAAAAGTTTCAATTGAACACGATTTATTAAGAAGAAATAAGATAAAACTTATGATGAACTGTTTACAGATAGGATGGAAAAACTTGTAAACACATAGAAGGTCTTTCGAACCTGGGACCTCCACTATTACAAACATAAGGATCTATATTTATATCATGCCTGAATTCTTATGTTTGCGTAACGCACAGTAGTTACATTTATCGGGTGAAATAAATATCAAATACGATATCGATTAAATAGCTATATTTTTAATATATCTATTTAATCGATATCGTACAGCTTATTAGATCTGTTATTAAGTGATTTGCCCAAACTAATAACTCACAGTAGTTAGGTATAAAATGAATCACATCATTTTAGAATCAATATGAGGGACAAAAGAATTTGGAATTTAAAATTATGAAAACCGCAATTCCAAAATTTCCTAACAACATGCCTTCTCTTGTATTTTAATAAATGAATTTTTCGTTTTCATTTTTTGTAATTTTATCCTTTGATTAGAGCAGTATAGGCAAATATGGCTTTTACGCAAAAAAACACTAAAAAAACATTACTTTGAATTAATTTATCATAGTTTTATAAATTTCTGCAATCTAAAATTATTTAGCAAGGAGCATAATTACAGTAATACAAAAGCTGCTTTCACAATAGGCGACATTTTTCATAAATTATGGCATTTGGATATGACAGAAAATTAACTATACAGATCTTAATTAGTATCAATCGCACCAGAATAGAAACCCTAATAAACACGAACCACATTAGCATTCATGAATGAGTTAAAAGAATTTCCAGCCACAACATTTTGATCAGATTCTAAAACCGAACCGAATTGGATTTTTAAAAGACATTAACAAAAAGCACTAATCAGCTGCCGCAGCAGCTAGTTAACTGAGATAGCAGGTGCACGGAAATTCCAGGTGGTAATTAATCATGCTTTTGTTCATGTGTCGTCAGTTCAACGGAATATTTTACTTCGATCGAAAGCAAATGGCGGGAAATCTTTTCCAATAATTGATTGGAATAAAAACGCTTTTGTCGCGCCGTACGCAGGACAAGTTTTCCAGGAAACCGATATATTGTTTGAACCCGAATAATTCGCGTGTCCTACTTAATGCTTGTAACTTGACTAGTTTCGAATCGGTGGTAATAAATGTATCACCCCAGGTTAAGCAGATGAATGTGGCTCTAATTCAATTAATCTTTCCGAGTAATGTCGCTGATTTGATTTAGGGCATACGTGTGACAGCAGGATATCGTGGATTTGTAAAGGATTGTTTCCAAGATTGCTCACGTTTTGGTGTACTTGAACTTTTCGAAATAGTTTTTGCTTGTGATGTCCACTTTTTTAAGAATCTTTGTTAATATTTAAGTGATTATTTCGATGTTTAGAGAAAATGTGATAAATATCATTTGAGTGATCAGTTATCTGGAAGAGAATTTATAATTTTGAAAGAGTTCATTCAAGAATATTTTTCATTTCTGCAACTTTTGATATTGATTGTTGATGCTGACAAAATATGAATGATTTCATGTTATTCCTAAATAATTTTTATCAGTCACTTATTGAAAATGAAAGAAGGGTTTTTTCCTCAAATGAAGACATTTGTTATTGCAAGACATTTTAATTAATAAAAAGATTACCTTAATATAATTACTTTAGTTATTTGTTCCCCAATATCTTACCAATATAAAATGTAATATTATTAGATAATTGCAATTTGGTAACTCTGAGAGTTTAATGTTTTTCCTGGTGATTTATTAAGATTATATCTACAAAAAATGTGGAGATTACATATTATTGATGACACTGTATCTATATAAAAGTTATGTCTTCGATAAAAAAAAGCATTAACTTCTGGTATTATTGTTTCTGAATAGCTCAGTATCTTTATTTCTCGTTGATTTGATTCTAATCATAGAAACATAGCATCGGTATACTTCAAAAATGACGAAATAAAAATAAAAACTCAGTAAACGAACTCGTATTGGTGAAAAATTCCATCATAGGGATAAAGAAAATTGTGCTTTCAATATATGTTGTAATAATATTTTAATAATGTTACGAAAAATGATCAATTCCTATTGAACATAATAAAACAATAAAATAAACTTACTTATTTTTATTGGATAATATATGAGAACTGACAGATGACTCATAATATCGACTATCTAGTTTAGTTTCTTAATACTAGTAGATAACAAATAGGATAATATTGGCTGAATAGACCGCTTCTTTCAGTTTATTTTGTTATTTCTTCTTCCCAATAACCAATAATAAACTAGTTTATTATTTTATCTTGATTTTTGAAAAAGAAACTAAAGCTTATATTTTTTTCTGCCACTATTATTATTTTTATTCTAAAAAATATTTTATAAATTAATTGCTTGCGATCGTTTGTTTTCAGTTGATGCTTCGGTTTTCATCTTCTTACTTGTTGTATTCATTTGGATTTATTGGAAATATTTTAATAAGATTGAGTACTTCCCATTGCAATATTTGTAATAAATATGATTAAACAAATATATAAATGAGATTGAGATTTTTTATTGTTTAATTTGAGGGATTATTTTTGACCGCTCTTTCTAAAAATTACTGCTTTATCTTTAAATAAACATAAACGGTTCAATGCATTATAATATTGTTACAAACCTGTCTTCATGCTTCACAGCAGGGTTAGCAGTATCACCGGAAAGATCAATTTACAATAATTTGTATTGGATGCTGATTCGGTGCAGAATCAGTGATATCAGAGTTTGGCGCCAAAATAGATAATGCTGGAAACTTTAAGAATTTTAATGATTCCATCCAATAGGAGTAGAGATATGCCTTATTCCCCAGAAGGTTCTTGGTCCGCCTCCGAGGAAATATAAAAGGATGAAAGTCTCAAGCTGCAATGAATCGCTGTTGGAGTAGTCAAGCTTCGAGTCTTGAAGAGGATAACAAAATATGGTGGATAGGCAGCTTTGTGTGCAGTCCAAATTATTGCTGGGCTCCACTGAGATGTGTGCCGTGTCCTGTTGTCTAATGTGGGAGAGGCATCAAGTTGTATGCGAAATAGCCACTCGTATGGTAATGAATCAGTTTTTGGTTACCATCTAAAGCAGTTAGACAGTAGTGATGTTCAGCCGTTTGGAGAGATCGTAAAGCGAAGTCCGAAGATTCCGACTCTTTTTAAATTCTGCCTGGTGTACTGTGGACATTATTAATACTGAATTACTAAGTGTGGGCTATTCTCTATTTTACTCAGCTGCAGTGTGTACGCTTCAACTCTTCATAGTTGTCATCTTTGTATTAGTATCTTCATGTCTAATAAAAGTAGCCGTTGTTTCCTACTGAGGCTCTGTGATTGTTTCCTCACCATACACCCACTATAAGCGGATCCAGTGATTTTACGAGCTTAGTAGTAGTGAAATCCGGAAAAATAGGAAATTTGTCGCAAAGCTGCTAGTAGAGCATATTTATGTTCAAGACATCTTTTTTCCTTTTTCAACATTGTATTTTGGCCATCTTTTTGGATTTAAATATGAATGAAGATTATATTTTAAATTTACTACTAAGACTGTTAGGCAATGGTAATAAATGGTTATTTCCATTACATGATTATTGTAAATTATTGTAAAAATTGGCTAAATTACTTTCGATTCTGCACGCATAAGAGACTTGACCAAATTCATTTCTTTTTTTCTTTCAAATCCATATATCATACAAAAAATTGACTGCAGTAAAAATAAAGATAAATAAAAAAAATTAATCTACTATAGCAAATTTCAAGTTATCATGTAAGAATCTTATTAATTTTAAGTCAACATTTGTTTACATTAATTTAAATCATTAACATCTTAAATCGGTTTGAAATAATCATGAGATTACTTTGTCCCTCTTGTATATGTATAATAATTATTTTTTTAAACTTTTATTTTCAGTTTTTTTAGCAAAGAATGTTTTGGAACTCTTACGATTTTGAAATGGGAAAAACTAAACATTGCTTTTGGAATATCGGCGCATGCGTAATCTGATAGTCCTCTAAATGTTTTAAATAGGATTGAACTGGTTAATGGCTTAAATTAATTAAGACAATCCCCAAGAATTCTGTGAATGAATAATTTGGAAACCAAGTTGTAACATTAGGTGGCGATAAATCGCAAAATGTGACAATATGCATTATTATTATGACAGAACATGTTATTTTCATTTGAGTTTTTGAAGTCTGTAATTACGCTGGTAGCAAACTGTTGACAAATAATGTAGAAGATTGTCATATTTGGCGATTTATCGCTATTTTAAGATATAACTTGAATTTCAAATTATTTTCTGATAGCTCTAAAGACTAAAAATGAATGCCTGAAAAGCGACAAGACGCTAATTTGTTTCCTACTTATTTTGAGGCTTCAAAAAAATTCAAACTAAATTGCCATGCTGTCACATAATAAGTGCATAAAAGCACCAAAATACATAATCAAGTCCTGGTATTTTTACTTGTTAAGAAATTGTCAAAAAAAAATCAGTACATTTTTTCTACGATTTTTGTCTTTTGATTTGGCAACTCATAGAAGCATATGAAGGATATTCAACCTCCCTTTTTGTCCGATTTATTAAGAAAAAGAGTTCAACATTTAAATTTCATTAAATATTCCTTTGTAGTTCCAATTATTTTCAAAACATAACAATCATATTTATATTTAAAAGAAGCTTTATCACTGACTTTATACAAAATTACCTTTTTAAAATCAATATTACTGTTTAATATTTTTTTGGAAAAAATAAAAACAAATATGCAAACATTAAATATAAAATCTCCATTAAAAGGCATGTGTTTATAGTATTAGAATGGAAAAAATGTACAAAGTTTTCAATGTTGTTCATTCTTGTAAAATATAGCAGTCATATTGCATTAAATATTCACATTATTATCGTAATAAATCCTTACATTTTAGCATAATATATTATAAAATTTCCCCTAAAAGCTTTAAAGTTTTCATATTAAGCCAATTAAATAAAATTAAAGTTTCAGTTATAATAAATTAAAGAATAAAATTAATATCTCTGAAACTGATATTTCCAATTTCGGTGTGTAATGAAGGTGGTGCGATCGTTTATCAAACTGCAGATAATTACTTCTGTCTTCTTTTCAATTAATGATACTATTGATCTGTGCACAAAAAAATTTGTTAATTTCCAAAAGTGAAATACTGTTCATCCTTGGCAAAGAAATGAAGCATGCATTTTGAATATCATTTACAAAAACTAAAAGGAAATTTATGAAATTAATAAAAAGAAAATTATATTCCTCGCAGATATTAAAATTCTCAATTTTAATATCTATATAATATAAATAAGTATAAATTTAAAAAATTATGGATAAAAATATATAAATTTTTCTTTCATTTCCTTTCCTAAAATGAGTTTATATATTTCATTTCCAAATATCTTATCTGGTAGAATTGGCTATTTAATTTCATTTTATCGGAATATGCGATCCTTTAATAATTGAAACTTTATTAACTAAGATTTTTCATCTCAAAGAAATAATCTCAAGTAATTTTTCTATCTTTCAAAGTAAATAAATAATAAAATGTTTGATTTAATATTAAATGGAATGTTAAATCAAAGTAAATTTGATTTTATCTAATCAAATTTATATTTGAAAATTAAAAATAAATTATGATATATAATTAATATGATATGATATATAATAAATTATGATTAATATGATACGATATATAATATATTATGATGTATAATAAATTATGATTATATTTACAAATAAGCAAATTTAAAACTCTTTGGAAATCGTAATCGTTAATAACAATAACTAACAATATGTGTTTGTATTCTATATTATATTGGTGGTGGTGGGTCTAATGCCACTTGGTCAAGCCCGAATGAGCGGAGCTCTTTCGAATTAAGGCAGAAGTGTGCGATATTCGTTATTAACGAGCACCGTTAAGGTTAAAGAACGATTTTGCTCAAACACACACGACACATCCCTTTTTAGGGGGATGTCGAACTCATTCACACATTCATTCATCCTTCAAGTCAGAATTTAGATCCAAATCAGAGACCGACTCATCCCTAATTCAGTACTCCCAGAGGTATCATTTGTTATGGGAATTTGGAGGACTTTGCAGTCACGACCTATTTAACGTGCCCCAACTGCCATTAGCCAACATGGCGTACTTTAGCCAAGACGAGGACAGAACTCGGCACTTTTCGATTACAAGACTGACGCTCCACCAAATAAAAGTATACGCTGATAGTAAGATCAATATCTACATAACTGAAATGTCAATTCAAAATGCACAAATTATATTTTAAAATTTAATCAGAATGCAACGATATTAATATATAGTATTTATTCTTTTTCTTGCAACGGGATTGCTCATGTTTTTACATTTATCTTGATGTTGATAGTGATTTTTAACAAAATATGACTCCATCCATTAGAGGTTTTGTTTATTACATAATTTTTATTTTGTCTATAACATTAACGACTAAAGGATAACATTTTTGCTAATAAAAAAGAAACTTTCATCTTCTGTATAAATTAAAATGAATGCTTGTCTGTATGTCTCTTATGCTTTCCTAAACGGTTCATCTGATTGCGATGAATCTTAGTCAGCTTATTGTTTAAACCTAAGGGATGGTAATTCTGATAGTACAATCAATTAAATTTTTTTTTAAATCGAATCTCAAGCACATCTATTTTCCAATGATTAATCTCCAAATAACACGCCGAGGAGAAATAAATTCTGTAGAAATGCTAAATTCAAGTTAAAGGTTAATATTTTGCAACTGTAGTATGCAAATGACATGCAAATCGTTCTCAGAAGTAACAACTTTATTACAGATTAATCAAGAAAGTTTTGGGGAGACCAACCCTGGGGTTTTTTCATTTTAAAAAATAACTACCAAAATTATTGTAGTACAAATAATTTTGCACCACCTTAATTTTCAAAAATTTTCTTTTCAACAATATTAACGATTTTATAGAGTAAATATATTTTCTATATTTAATCAATTAAAAAATTATTACGTTTTCTAAAATTAAATTTGAGAATTCTGAACGAATATTAAACAAATCACGAGATACAATAAATAGTTTCTTTCATTATCATTCTGAAAGAACACCAAGTTTTGCAATCTTAAAAGAGTACACAAATCTAATATATAAAAATTAATATTTGTTCATAATTTATATACTGTCGTACGTTCATCCTATTTCGATAAAACATTGCCAAATTATTGATTGATTGCATTTAATATTATTTTTAGCGGCAGCAACGCACCGGGTACCAGTTAGTCTGAAATGAAAATATGATGCATTAATTATATTTTGAAACTAAATGAAATTTTTTAAGAACAAAGGCTCGAACAAAACTGACACAACTATCGCTATGACATATATAATGAATAACGCTTTAGTAATCATGGTAACTGTAGGATAGTTGTCAGAACTGAATTACCCATTCTTTCGTTTTTGAAACAGTAACTCAATTTAATGTCTGTTTGAATACCTTAGTGACAAACTCTCTCATTGTGCGGTATAAATATTAATTATTGCTTTGAAAAGTCGAATAGACAAATGAGTTACCAGCAAATTGAACTAAGTTGTCTGTAAGTTAAGGAACAAGACACAAGTTCAACAGAGGCTTTAAAATTGTCACTGTAAATTTTTTTACATCATAACTTCTCAAACTCGAAATTTAAGTCGTTACTTTTCTGTCACACTTAATTCTGCCACAAGCGATGTAGAAATTCTGTTTTT
>JAPMOQ010060165.1:572040-587029 GCA_026543055.1 Argiope trifasciata
TAACTGTGTAGACGTATATAAAGGCATTTAAGGGCATTTTCTATGGCATTGATAAATTGTCGGAGACTTTTTATACGTCTAGCAGCCTTACTTTCGTGACATAAGGAAAAGTCATTTGTCAATCAGCTGTCAGGACATCGACCTGTTTTAGAGCGTTTGAAAAATTCCACTTTTCTTTTAAATGGATGTCTAACGCCTGAACAGATTCTCTTTCAAGACGTTTTTCCTCCCTTTTTTTTAGAAAGGCATGCTTCTTTGTTTTAGGTATTAAACTGTATTAAGTTGCTTTGGATTCCCCATTAATTTAATTGCAATAAAATATGCGGGTGTCGTCCATGACTTTAGTTTCAAATATTCCATTTTTAAAGTGTCAGAGACAAAAAATTTCTGTTGGGAAAATCCTCTGAATTAGGAAACGAATCATAAAGAGCCTCCCAAAATGTGTGCAATAAAATGTTGGCAACCACATTAAAAGAACCAATGGACAACTAATAGTTTAAGGTTAGTTAGAGCAACATTTTTTCATTGCTAAATATTAATTTAAAATAACAAAAGTCTCTAGGCCAATGTTCGAAAATTCGAGTATGGCTCTCTAGATTGAGAGATTTAACACCAATGGATTTCTGTTTATTGGGCTATTTGAAGTCTAATGTCAACATGCTGAAAAACACGCGTGCATTGAAGATGGAAATTCAATGCTGCATCAAAGAAATTTAGCCACATTTATGTAAGATGGGCGTGGGAAATTTCGAAAAAGATTGTGTATGTGGCTGCAAAGTCTCGAAGGCCATTTGTCTTATATGTTATTCCCTACATAACAATATTTTGTGTACTTCACGATATGATGAAAATATAACAATTTAGAGAAAAACATGTTTTTTATTTAATTAAAACATTGAATCAATACTTTGTTCTATTGTTTTACTAGGCTAAGTGGCCTGGTGGTAAGATCTCGGCTTGAGAGTCGTAGGTTTTCAGCTTCGAGATCCAATTTCACCGAAGAACCATCGTGTAAAAGGGTCTATAGTACGTTAAATCCTTCGTACCAAATGTCCTCCCGCTAATGTGGTGCGGTGCGGAGAGGAGAGTGCTAGATCAAGTGTCATCCTCGTCGTCTGACCTCGGAACAGAATTACGAGGTCCTTCCCGAAATAGCTCTAGTGTTGCTTTACAAAGAGACATTAATAAAATTGCACCATCGTGTAACGCCTTAAGCAATCAGATGTCAAATGGTTTTTAATAGTGCAGGAATAATGGCCAAATTCACATCTTGCGTTAACTTTGGGACAGCTTTTATATAATATTTGCAGCGTTTTGAGAACAGCTGGTTCAATGGCATCTGGATTATATTTAATTACAATTAAATCATTTAAATATGACCTCATGTCCATGATTCCTTTAAATGCATCGCTTTAAAATCATGTCATTCTATTCGCATTAATACATTTCGTGCGTTTTGTAAAGAAACCTGTTTAATGAAGACCTCTTTTATGATGTAAAAACTCTGTTAAAAAGTAAATTAATGCTGAATTCCGAGATATTGTAACTTCTCTTCTTTATTCCTTTAGTGAACTGTGCAAATATTTCTTTAACTCTCAACAATGAAAAAAATCATAAAATTAATTTAATTAATTAATTAAAATAAATTTGATTAAAAAATGAAAACAATTTAAATTTCCTTGTAGAAATTCAATCTAATGTTGGGAATTGGGCAATAAATATTTGATTGCCGATATTCAAAAATATATCCATTACTTTAAAAGTCATATCATTAGAAAAATAAAATTTAGATTTTGGAAAGATGTAGAATTTATATTTATAAAATAACAGTTTTGGTAGTTATCGTGAAAACACTTCAAAATTCAGCTCATTCAAACAAAATCTTTATTTTCCTCTAAATTAAAAACAAAAAAAAAAGTTTTAAGATATACAAATGCCAAATTTGATAGTTTTAGGTCAAATGGTGTGAAGTATAGAATGCTAACACACAGAGAGAAACATATTCAACTTTGACAGGAATTGTTAAAGTGAATAAATATACTGTTGAAAAAAGCTATTCTATTTATACGATCCCTCAGATATATAGCAGGTTTTTACTACCAAATCAAAAGGTTTCACTCTTTGTCGACTTTTTACGTTCTGATTATTGCCAATGCAGCTGTTAGATGTTGGTCTGAAATAATTTTTTAATGAAAAATTTATTCTTTTAAATTAATAAGATTACAAATCATGAATTTAATCAAATTTGTTCTCCACAAATTGCCACACATGCAAATTAAAAGTATACATAGTATAAAATAAAAATGAAACTGAAATTCTAAATTGGAATAAATACTTTTTGAAAAATATTAACTTAGTATTGAAAAAAAGCATTTGGGAGCATTTTAATAGTTGAAATTAAATTTCCTCTTAATGATTCACAATTCATTAAAGATTTCAAAAAATGAATGGGAATTAAATTGATATTGCTTAAAAAGTAATTTTTCAGTTTTAAATGTATACTAAAATCATTTTTGTGAGATAATAATTTTGTAATATATGAATAATGTTTTTCATAAGCAAGTCATAACAGCATAATGTAATATGCCATAACCCATCAGAAAATGGGTCAACGTATTTTAGCTCTCGATACGTTTTGTGTGACGCTTTTGTTTCCACTTTTTATTTCCCCTGCAGCTTCTTTCTCACATTGAATAGAGTTTTCAATATGACGAGCCATTTACAAAGCATTTCAAATAATATTTTGAAGTCCCTTGAATTAGTAAGCCATATTACTGCTGACTCTCCGTTGCGCTCATAGGCACTTGGAAATAAATGCTCAATGACCACCACAGCAGTAACACGGGCTAAAACTGCGGTTGAATCCTAAGGGCCATTACCAGCCATGGTACAACCCTCTCCGAAGGAAGTACGTTCCGCTATTGATGGGAGGGTCAGTATTCTCACCTATTATTATACCCATCGGGTTAGCGAGATCCAACCACCATACCGGAAGCATCTCAACCTCATTATCGAGGTGCCCCCCCCGGGGAACTCCTTTAATTAGTAAAAAAAACTTTGAAACAAGTACTGCTATAAAATCGTTCACTGAAGTTGAAATGTTAGTATGATTATTTGTAGAAATCGTATTGCTCTCATTCAAAAACAAGTAGTAAAAAGGTTTTCTGATTAGCTTTTTATATGTATAGATTGTTAGCTTTTCAATTACAATCAATTAATCAATTTGTTTCTTTCAGACGTGCCACCAACTCTGATATCCGCCTTTCCAGAGCACACCGCTCACTCTGGTGACACCATCTCCTTGAAGTGTGTCACCACAGGAAACCCGATCCCTCGCATCACGTGGTATCTGGACGACATACCCATTGATCAAGGACCTCGTGTGACCACAGTCGACAGGATCGGTGATCTGGGTCATGTGACAAGCATCCTCAACATCACCGAAGCACGTGTGGAAGATAGTGGAGAGTATCGCTGCCAAGGTGAAAATGATGTCGGGTCGACCTTCCATGCAGCTAGACTCAATATCTATGGCCCACCCTTTGTCAGAGCCATGAGGAATGTAACAGCAGTATCGGGCGAAGACTTGACCATTCGTTGTCCTTATGGGGGATATCCTATCAAAGGAATAAAGTGGTATAAAAGTAAGTAAATTTTATTTACAATTCTTGGGATGTTGAATAAGTTCTCGCTGTTTTTCAAGAAATGTCATTACCGGAATTGATTGCGTTAGTTTTTGATAATGACTAAATTATTTACAAGTGCTATAAGCAAACTTGAAATTAAGTGCATAATATTTCGCTGAAGTGCAAAATACTTTATTTTTCATTGCATTTAAAATGTCAAATTTCATGCCCAAAAAAAGCATCTGCGGGGAATTTTGTTGTGCTTTTTCATTTAACCCTTAATTTATAGACGGTACTTTAAATTACGCCATTATTACACCATTTAAATTTAGCTTATATTTTTATTATATGACCATTTTTGCTGATTGTATTTTAAAGAACATGAATAATGTAACCCAAATAACATGTAGTTAATGTAAGCTAAAAGCATGAATTAAAAATATTTAATTAATAATTAAAGTAATTAAGATATATCTGTTAATTGCACTTTTTCTTGGATACTCTGGGATTATTCTGCAAGAAAACTAAACTACTGGTGCAAAAATGTAGTTGAAAAATGGATGGCAACTTAATTTGATAAATAAAGGGTTTAAAAAATTTTTACAATTGAAGCTCACAGAATTTTTGTTGAGACTTACAATGACCGTGCTCTGTCTGCAGAAATTTGTAGAGATTGGTTTAGATGCTTTTAAAATAATGATTTTGATCTTGAAGATAAAGAACTGAAGAAGTTCGAAGACGAACTATTGGAATCATTACTTCATGAAGACTCATATCAAACACTAGTTGATCTTGCAGAATCATTAGAAGTTGATCACACACCAGTTTCGAAATGTTTGAAAGCATTAGGAATGATTCAAATTAAAGATCATTGGTTGGCGTACGAGTTGAAATGGACAACCGTCGAGCGGTATCTTTTCACATGTGGACCATTGCTTCAATGGCTGAAAAGGGAAGAAACTTCGAATCGTATTGTAAATGGCAATGAAAACTGCCCTTTGATAAATCTAATCAACTTAATGATTCACTTTCTTTAAATAAATTATATTTATTCTTTGAATCGCTAGATATAAACTCTTTGTCTGTCAACAAATATAACATGAAGCTTACAAACATAAGAAATTTTTCAATCAAAAGGGGAAAAAATATTTTCAAACATAAAAAAGGTATGCATTAAAAAAAATCAAGGAGAAACAAACAAAAAATACTCAATCAATTCTATTCGCAAATGAAACAAATCCATTCTTTTCGCAAAAAAATACTTTTGTATACTTTTACTTGGAAAAAGGAGGGCCCTTTAAAAAGGAGGCAGCATTAATACAAAAATCAGAAGGAGTGATAACCACGAATTAGCCTTTTGTCAGACAAGCAAGCAAAATCGTTTAGTCACACAATAGAATAAATATGCATTCACCTTTATTAATAGAAGAGGAGAAATAAAAAACAGCATCGTCGTAATAAATTATCGTCATATGGCAATATCATATCATAATCGTCATCATAAAATATCGTAATATGGCCGTCGCAACGATAAAAATCTAGTATATATATCTCGGAAGCATAAAGATAGTAATCTGTTGTTTATTCTAATGGTTCTATTATTTCATGGTGAAATTTATATCTGGTGAAACACAACTAGATATGGCAGAGTTTTATTAATATAACATCGTGATTATTCATACTTTTCTGTTCACAATGTAATTAGTTCCATTATCATGTGTTGAGAAACACTCCAGATTGCTTGTCAATAAACAAAAATAACTCGTGAATTAAAAAAAAAAAAACTCTCATAGTTACTGGATATAAAGATGAAAAACACTTTATTTTTAAAAAGAAAGTTTATATTTGGCGTACATATATTTTAAATGATTATTTTCTTACTTATTTATGGACAGATTAAGGGTTAAAGGTGTATGACTCACATTTTCTTTATTTCATAGAAATGGGAATAAAAAAAGGCTGAATTACACAAAAATAAAAGCATTGTTATATTATTATTTTAAGAAATTTTTTAACCCAAATTTAACGAAAAGTTTCAATTGAAATTATTTTTTATCACAATTTTAAGTTATACGTTTTTGAGAGCGTGACTTATATCACTGTGACTTTACACCATTTCAATAGGCAGTTAACAGCATAGGATCATGTTTGTGTAGAGTATAAAAAAGAAAAAATGAATTAATTTTTAAATCACTAAAAATTTAAAATTATCAGTTATAACATTTTTATTTACTTTAATTAAACTTTGGGAGAGAAGAAAAATACAGTTACGAAAACCTAAGGAAAATGAATAAATGATTGAAATAATATAAATAATTTCTCAAAGTTATTTAAATAATTTCCTGTTTCATTGTCATCTTGCATAATTTTAATTTATTATAATTTAAAAATTATTGTATTTTTTCATGAAATTGAAAACATATTGAAACATGATATTTTTTAACTAGTTTACGTTGATAGAAATATAGAATTATCATGCTTCTTTCGAATTCTAAATTACATGTGAATTAAAGGAAAGAAATATTGAGTGGAACACTGGATGTAATAATATTAATTTATTTACTTTATTATCTGTCTCTATCTTGAATGTTATGATAGACTAAGTCAGATTAGAACAGAAAAAAATTTAATTATTAATTATTTACTAATGCACAATAGATTCATGCTTATTTCCCCGTACTTTACACATACACACACACACACACACACACACATATATATATATATATATTATTTCCCATGCAGCTAGTATAACCGAAAAATAGAAAAAATTATAAACATACTTATTGGATACATGTCAATGAGTCCCATATTCGGTTACGATATGTGCGATATAATAATAGTGGTGCTATAAATAATGGTTCTAGAAAACACAAGAATTATGAGATATCTCTATTAAAAATGAGATTAATTATACTTCTGATGCTGAGATTATTAATGCTTCTTTAAATTCAATACCCTCGCAGTCACTGGAGAGATAAATGACTGATCAGTTTATTAAAAACCTACCTTGGAATGTTGAACGAAATGCAATCTCTCTATTTCTAATAATATGGTTTTGTTTTTCTATTTAATGCTATGCAGAGTTTGTGTGTTGTACATCTGCGTAACTTTCTCTTTCTATAAACTTTGGCTGTGTTTTGTTAGTTGCACTTTTGTGTTATCTTGCCAAATAAAGAGGCATTCAATCTTATCGAATTAGTTAGATTTATAATTTATTTCCCCGGAATTTATCCACAATAATATGTATGAAATATCCATAATTGATAGACCCCATATGAAATCATCATACATTCAAAATTCAGAAAATTGCGTGTATTACATCTTGATAAGATGGGATTTGATTCAAATAGGAAAAAATAATTAAGGCATTTATTGCCATAAATCGTTTAATCAAAAAACGATGCATTTAAACAATTTTGCTATTTATATGAATTTCAAATTTTACCATATGTACAATTTATAAACAGTTTCACAATTATTGCGATTTTTGCACGTCTCACAAACGGAACAAAAAATTAATGCAGCAAGCAATAGAACGCAAGAAAATTACACATCACGTTCCACGTGATATCCATTATTATCAAATACTACGTGAAATCTCAACATGGCACATTCTACAACTGCTAGAAGAATGTGCATGAGAAGGTTTAGTACAAGGGGTGAAATTTCGTTTTTAAGGTCAAATAAAGCTTCTAGATTGTCACTATTTACCAGGTGTATCAAATGCCCTTATTACCAAACATCAAACAGATTGAAGTCCGGGAATGATGGAGACTACAAACTTGCAGAAAACCAAATTTTTCAGTTACCAATGACACCTAATACATATTTGTTTCTTGAGGGTATTCCTGAAGCAGCGATATCTAGCGACAACAGGTACAAGTTATTTTTTTCTCCTGAAATAAATTACCATCCCTTTAGGAAGTCCTCCCTATAACTTTGAAATTTTTTGCTGAATACTTTTGCTTGTAGATTAATTTGAGTCTTTTAACCCTCCGGCGGCTCATCCCGCGATTTCAATGGCCATGTGTTTTTCTTACTTTATTGAGGAGAGCATCCCTTTTTTCCGTTTAACCATTGAAATAAATTATATTCAGTATTAGACGCTTAGTTCACATTTCGGCCAACAAATGTCATAAGTTGTCCACTAAATTGTGGCATTTAAAGGCAAGTGGTATTACTGCTCAGACTTCACTTTTTGCCGCTTTTTTCTTACAGAACTGGCTGCTAGAAAATGTTCGGCGATTGACAGAAAATATATTCTAGATGCCTTATCAGAAAGCGATTTTAGTTTTGATTGTGATATAGATTATTCAGACTGCTCTTTAAATATAGATGATTCTGATCATGGTTCAAAAACTTGCAAAGCGTTTGGCAGTGAGGCAAAATTGATATTTATAGAATATTCTTCCTTCTCTTTAAATGTTATACATTTTACTTTTTTATTTTATGCAATAAAATAAAAATAACTGTAATTCATCAAATTTATTTTGAAAATATTTTTTTTGTGATAACATCTGAAATTTCTTTTTCTGGCAACTTTGTTTTTCATGATAAAAACTTATATAAAAATATTTTTTAGAAAAAAAAGGTATTTTCCTATTTTCCAATGTATATAGTCATAAAATATGAGCAAAATCACAATTTTTGAAACAATTTCGGTTTACAAATTGAGCAGTCAGAGGTTTAATTATGAATATAATAAAGCTACCCTGATATAGGAGTCCATTACTATTGTAGTGTCCAGAATGTCAATCTGAAGTCGCTTGGGTCATAAATCACCAGCCAATACCGAGCTATCTGATTCCAGCCAATAGACTATTACATGACTGTTTCCAGTCATGTAATAGTGTTCATCGATATAAAACGGCCAGCCTTTCGACTTTATGAAATTTATTTCGTATCATACAGTGTGTGATTCTTGTGATATGACCCATCTCTACGCCTTAATATCCATCTTTCTTTTTTCGTACAGCCTTGAGAGATATTTGATTTAATATAATACGGTTATTCAATGTCCAATGTCGGAAAAATCGAGAATTATGGCGGTGCACTGGTCTGGGCAAGTATTATGTTAGATGGCCGCACACCTCACCACGTCTTTGACAGAGGCTCTGTGACTGGTGTGAAGTATAGGGATACGATCTTGGAGCCCTATCTTAGCCTGTTATGGGGTGCAATGGGCCCTGAGTTCATCTTAATGGACGATAACGCAAGGTCACAGAGAGCTCTTCTAGTCGACGAATTTCTCGAGAGTGAGGATATTTGCCAGATGAATTGGCCAGCCAGGTCTCCAGCCCTCAACCTTACAGAGCATATCTGAGAAGCTCTGGGGAGGGCAATTGCAACTCACAACCCCCTTCCGAGAACCATCCAAGAACTGAAAACAGCGTTGGTAAATGAGTGGAACCAATTGCCACATACACTGATAAACTTCCTTATTTTCAGTATATCACTTTACAAAGCGTGCATAGCTGTAAGAGGGTACCATACCCCCTATTAATCCATTTCTTTTGCGTATTCTGCAACCGCGGTTTCAGACCTTCAGACTCCCATGAGTGTTACGCACTCACATCTGTGCCTATTAGAATTGAGGAATGTTTATTTTGCTTGCATTATACCAACCTATGTTCACACCAAATTTTATTAAAATCTGTCCAGTAGTTCTGGAGATCGCAGATCAAATATGAAAATTGTCTTAAATTTATGTCACCAGTGTACATAAAAATATTTTTTATGATCACTCAATATGTAAATTCTTTTAAAAATCATACATGACTAAAATAATCTCAAATACATCAACCCCTCTAAAGTCGCCAATAAAAAATATCCTCGTTCATTCAAATATCTATTTTCTGCCTTCAAATGACAACTTCAAGAAATGAACAGTCTATTTAAAGAACAGATCTTAAAATGATACCTCATTATCCCCTCTTGAACTCAGACAAATGAATAAAAGAAAGTCATTTTCACCATGTTATCACCCATACTTATCTATCAATTAACATTAAAAGATAATTCAATCTATTGTACCTAATTAAAGAACGAATTAAAATATTCTTCGAGGGCTTCTTAATTTATTTATTTTTTCCTATTTTCATAATATGCCTGTCTTTTGTATTCCAAACGAATTAAATCCTAATGCATTTTACAACATTTTCCTTTTTTTCCTACAACCACCACTTTTGTTTAAGCGACGTGAAAATTAATATTTAACTCCATACGTTACAGACGGGGAATGGAGTGTTCGTGACATGTTATTTAAACGGACTGTCATAATATTCTAAAATTACAATTTTCATTGTCTTTCGTACCAGTAATAAGAATCTGGCACCACAAGTTGCTATGACAGTGCAATCGATGAAAGTGGTATTTCGCCTGTCTAGCGCCATTATTAAAAAAAAGCATATTGAAATCAGATATTGAGATGCTGATATCTGTTTGAGAGACAGAGTAAATTAAAATTGGATCGGGGGAAATGGATATTAAAAAGGTTTAATAAATGTTTTCTTTTGGTCTCGGCTACTTTTTTTCTCCTTGGCAATTGGGAGCCGAGGTAATGTCAATGCGGTGTGCTGTATTATTGCTGAGATGTTCGATATTAAAAACAATCTAAAATTTTATTCATTAAAAATATGTTATGTTTATAATGTCATGGGAGTGTTAAATGTGTTAATAATAAAGTCAAAGTGTTGTATTAAAATATCCTAAAGAGTTGATATTAAATTTCACTTAATGAAATAAAATTTAAAATCTTAAATATTTTTTTATCCAAAATGAATTATGAAATGAGCGTTTAATTGAACATCAACAGATAAATACAATGCATGAAATGAAATAAGAAAGTTTTGATTTTCGACGATGTTTTCTTAATATGCTGATATTCTTCTTCAACACATTTAAATTTCAAAATATTGCATTAAAGAAAAAGATAAAGAAAGCTGATATTAAATTTTGCATAATGAGGTAAAAATTCGCAATTTAAATATTTTGCTTTATCTAGTATGAATGACGAAATGCAAATTTTACTAAACTTCAACTGATAAATATAAAATAGAACATGATATGAGAGCCTTTTGTTATATGAGAGTGCATTCTAAATATATGTGTGTATGTATATGCATGCATGAATTTATATATACATATATGTATATGTATTTAAATTTTAATTAAATTTTAGCGTTTTTTGCAATAACTGCTAAATATATTGTGGTACTAATAAATTTTCACCATCTTAATTTCCAAAAATTATCTTTTCAACTATAGTAACTATTTTATGGTATAAATATATTTTCTATATTTAATCAATTGTAAAATAAAATATTTTAATCACAATTTCTAATATTAAACTTGAGAATACTGAAAGAATAAACGGGTCGATCTTATTTTAGCCCACCTTTGGCGAATAATAAGAATTTTTTGGCGAAAGGTAAGAATTCTTTTTTCTTAACCTTTTAATTCAAACACTTTCAATTTGGCGAGATTTTGAAAAAGTCGCCAGAGGTGGGCTAAAATAGGATTTTACCGAATAAATCGATTTTTGAGCTAATATTAAACTTATTAGAAGATTTAATAAATAGTTTCTTTCATTATCATTCTGAAAGAGCACCACGTTTTCCAATTCTAAAAGAATATACTAATCTAATATATAAAAATGAATATTTGTTTGTTCGTATTTTATATAATGCTGTGCCGTTCATCGTATTTCGATAAAACATTGCTATCTTATTAATTGATTGCAATTAATAATATTTTTTCGGCTGCATCAACACGCCGTGTACCAGCTAGTACACTATATAATATATGAGAGTCTTTTGATTTTTGAGAATACATTTTCTAATATACTGGTTTAGTTTGTTTGTTTATATTAACGTCCTGTTGCAAAGCAACACCAGGACTATTTTAGGATAGACCTCGTAATTTTGAACCACGGTCAGATGATGACGACACCTGAATTAGCACCCCCTTCTCCACACCACAAAAGCGGGAGGACGCTTGGTCTGACAGATTTAACTCGCAAGAGACCCATTCACGCGGCGGTTCTTCGGTAGAATTAGATCTCGAACCTGAAACCGTCTTGTTCTGAAGCCGAGACCTTACCACTAGGCCACCACAGCCCCTTTAAAATACTGGAATTTACCTTTAACACACTGAAATTGTCCTTGGAAGAGGCCACGCCTTGAGCATTCTTAGATATAACTAAAATGGTTGTAAGTTTATCAAACAAATAATACATTTAAAAAACACATAATTGGTTAGGGAGAAATTTAAAAACAAATATCTAGAAAATTATTAGGTACTTAAATCTTCAGACTTTTCAATATTTACTGTAGTTTAATTTAGAAAAAATAACAATTAAAATGCACTAAAACTTCACATATTGTAGATATTTCCTTATTATTGAATTTAGTAATAGGCTAATGAGGTACAACTAGTGCACGGTGACCGCGATGAAGACCAAAACATGCACAAAAACTGACCCAAAGTCGCCAAACTAAGAGAACAATTATATCCTTTCATTTTGGGTTTTTAAGTTTATGTAACTAGAAGTGATTGATTTTTCTGATTGGCGTGCAGCTCTTTTTATTTATAACCAGACGCCTTTGGCGACCAGCTGGTTCGCCAAAAGTAATGGGGTCTAAGATTTTCAATTAAATACTTATGTGCCTTGCTCTCTTTATAATTTCTCTGCCAGATATACTTAAACTTCGAAAGTCACGTAACACTGATTTACTAAATTAATGATATAGATGTTGCAAACGATCATAGAAACCTTTGTCTTGTATTTCTTTTTTAGAAAACATAACATTTAATATTTATTTAATTTCATCCAATCACGTGGTGAATGTTACATTTTTTTTCGATTTAATTTGCAGTCATAGTTAATTTATTTTTTAATTTGAACTTCTATCAGTATGATTTCAGCAGTTTAATAAAAGCTATTTTTTCCCTTTGCTCGTTCATTATTTATTTTAGAAAATGTCACATATTATATTTCTTTTATTTTATCCAGTCACGTGCTAAAAGTTGCATTTCTTTAGATTTAATTTGTAATGATAGTTTTTTTTTTAGTTTGGACTTCCGTCAATAGGATGGCAACATGCTGATAAAACCTAATTTTTCCCCTTTGACGTGCTCGTGCAGATTAAATTTTATTGTTTTGTCCGAAATATATTGTTGTAAAAAATGGTTAAAATATTTCTTTAAAAATTCATGAAAAATAGAAGCTTAAGTTATACATTAAAACACTTATACCATTAGAAAGCTAATTTTTTAATCTTTAAATTGATGTAAAAATCATGTTTGTGCAATAATATTTTCGGAAGTTATAGCGGAAAATCGTCGAAATTTCGCTTAAATTTTAATTAATTCAAATTCTAATTAAAAATTCGAAAAAAGGGCTCCAAGGTGCACATTCCCAAGCTCCAAGGTATACATGTACCAAATTTGGTAGCTGTAGGTCCAACCGTCTGGTCTGTAGAGCGCCAACACACACACACACATATACATTGAGCTTTATTATAAGTATAGATATTGGTGTCTCAAAAATATTTTGTTAAATATGATTCACAGAGTTGAGGATCTAAATAATAGATAGGCATTCGTTATTTTTTGCAGTATTTATTGACTAAAACATTATTTACTTTATTTAGACAATTTTAATGAATTTATTTTTATTATGAAATGTTTAAAAATCAACTAATGGATCTTGAATTGAAATGATGTATATTAAATCATAATTGCTTTAAATAAAGCTGATTTATTGAATCAATAATTTTTTGAATTTTAACTTGCTGTAAAAATCGTTTTTGAACTATAATATTTTCAAAAATTACTGTGAGCAAATCCAGAAATTTTGACTAATTTTTAATTAACTAAAACTTTAATTAAAAATTCAAAACTAACGCTTCAAAATGTATTTTTTGGACTCTGAAAAATACTTGGGAAATAATATGAAAATTGCATGTGCTTTCAAAGTCACTTGAGAAATAATATGAAAAATACATGTGCTTTCAAAGTCACTTGAGAAATAATATGAAAAATACATGTGCTTTCAAAGTCAATTGGGAAATAATATCAAAAATACATGTGCCAAATTAAGTGGCTGTAGGTGGAACGGTCGTGTTTACAGAACGCCAAAACACTTACACACATTCAACTGTACTTTAAGTATAGATATATATGTGAGACAGTCAAAAAGTAAGTTGACATTTGTGAAAGTTGAAAGAAATAGCAAAAATCCCTTTATTTGACTTTCCCTTCCATATTTATATTAATAAAATGTTTATCAAATAAGATTATTTTATTGCTCAAAAGCTGTCTATAGTTAGAAAAAATAATAAACTATCAGAAGAAATAAATAATAAACACTTAAAAACTGTTGGAAGCATAAAAAATTGTAACATATGTAGTACGAAAAAAATTTCGACAAATTATCTTATAATCATAAATTCAAAATGGCGTGTGTTTTCTTTTATGTACGCTCGAAACTATTGAAAGAAACATGATATCATGCGCATCATACATAATTCAAAATTCATAACTTTTCTCGGATTCTTGCTCTTTCCTCCTATTCAAACTTTTGGTATAAAGTTAAAATTGAACTCCACAACTTCATGTCTGGATTTGTCTCGCTTCAATTAAAAATTTCCTTTTCAATACAGGTTTAACAAAAACCAAGCACATGAATAGAGTGTCGAAATAAATTGTTTCTTGAAATTTCCAACTTAGAAATGCTCAAAGTAAGTTTAGGAAAGATGCAAAATAATGACAGCAGTGGATTTAATATTCCTTTTCGAATTTTTCTTTTCTGTTTAACATTTTAAATATCTCACGTTCCGAAAGGCAAAAGAACAAAAAAATAAAACACAGGTGCCAAGAATTTCATTTTCTTTTCATCTAACTTCTAACTTTTAAGAAATACAAAGAAGAAAATATTTAAGCAGTTTTGATATCTAAATAACGCCATCGACTTCTAAGATCAAGTGAATACAACCGGAAGTATTAAAACAAGAGTTATTTTTCCCCAGCGTATTTCAGAAGATGATAGATTTTTCATTCTTGCATTAAGGTAAAAGTTTCCGAAAACGTTAAAAAGTTTGGAAATTCAGAAATGATTTATGGACGGTTTTGTTCTAATGTTGGGTTTTGAAATCACTGGATATAAGTTCTCTTCTGTTAATGCTTGAAGGAACATTACTTGAAAAATGATGGCGGTAATGTAATTTCAGGACTTTCCAGGAAATCCATGTTGGATCTGTTATAGACTCGACAAATTCTGAAAGAAAGGAGCAGAAGATTATGTAACAAATTTGATGAGATTGCTTTCCACTTGTATGTGCATGAGAAATTACTCGGCG
>JAPMOQ010060165.1:587039-597560 GCA_026543055.1 Argiope trifasciata
TGATGAGATTGCTTTCCACTTGTATGTGCATGAGAAATTACTCGGCGTGAAATTCAGTCCTTGTCGATGTCACTTTATGAAATGATTTAACTATAATAGAATTTGAAAACGATAAATGTAATAGTAAATATAATTTTACGGTTCCAAAGGCACTTAATAATATGAGGAAAAATAGATGGTAATTTCAAAATCTGCAAATACATAAAGAAATAAATAAAAATATAAATATATAATTTTATAAAGAAAGTGAATTTTAAAATACCATTTAGATGGTAAAATACTTTTTACGCTGAATTGAGGGTAATATAGTATTTATAGATTAGATTATTGTTAATTTTAAGACGTAGTTTGCTACATATAAAGTTAATTCGGAATTTTTCAGAAAATGCATGTTAGATCCTCTCTAGACTCGACACATTCAAAAATGAAATAATCAGGAAGAAAGAAGCAAAAGATTATGTTACAAAACTGATGATATTACTTCCTACTTATATTTGCATGAGAAATTACTCTGCGCATTGTTGCTGTGACTTTATGAAATGATTGAAAATAATAATATTTGAAAATGATAAAGGTAATAGTAAATGCACTTTTAGGGTTTCAAAGACACTTTGAAAATAATATAAAGAATGAATAAATAACGGTAATCTGAAAATATCTTATAATTTTAAATAATTTAAGGAAGTAAAGTTATAAAATATCAGTTAGGTAATAAAATACTTTTAAGTTGTATTGAGATTTATATACTATTTGTAAATTGGATTATTGCTAATTTTAAGAACTAATTTAATAAAGTAATTTCAAGATTTTGTAGAAAAATCCGTGTTGAATCTCCTCTAGACTCGACAAATTCAAAAAAGAAAAATTCGGAAAAAAAGGAACAGAAGATTATGTTACAAAACTGTTGAAACTGCTTTTCACTTGTAATTGCATGAGAAATTACTCAGTGTGAAATTCATTGCCCTTCATTTTATGAAAAGATTCAACGTAATAGTATTTGAAAATTAGAAATATAACAGCAAATACGGTTTTAGGGTTTCAAAGACACTTGGGAAATAATATGAGAAAGAACGCTGGGTTATTGAGAAGTCCCTCAACAATTTAATTTTTGTTAAAATAAAATACAAAATACCATTTAGTAGGAAAATAATGTTTGAGTGATATCGAAGTTAATCTGTTTTATGTAAATTGCATCATTGGTGACTTAAAAAATATATAATTTGATAAAGACTTATTTATCAGACTATTAAATATAAAGCTGTAAATTTTGAAAATGATTATTTCTTGTACTTAATTAGTTTTTTTATAGTTATAGTTAATTTTTCGTCTGTATTCCAAAGCTTTTAGTAATATCGAATAAAATATTTTTGTCATTCAAGAATCTTTGAAAATTTTTCATTTTTCTGAGACAAAAACTGGGAGAGTTATAAAAACTTTTTCTAAGGCTAATTAATGGTAGCAATTCCTTCGAGAAAAAATCCATAGATTAAGGTATCATTTTCGAGATTGCCATTAAATTATATAAACTCCTATGTCGATTTTTCCTGGTACAACATTGCATCGAAAATGTTTGAGTGTTCATATACCGTGCATATCTATAATCTTAGTAATGCAACTAAGAAAATTTTTAAAAATGAAAAAAATTATAACATTTAAAAAATAAATAAATTATAAAAACTTAGGAAATTAAAATTTATAAATAATAAAAACTTAGGAAAAATTTAAATATTTTATTAGTATATTAAATAATAATATAATTAAATAAAAAACAAATAAAAAAATTTTTTATATAAATAATTAAAATAATAAGCATTACAATTGAATACAAAAAACTTAACAGTATAAAAATCGGCGAAAGATGCCGAGTTTATTTCTTTTATAGGTTGAATGGAAAAACAGGAACTTAGACAGCAATGCAAAAAACATGCAGTTTTATATGGAAATTTAAGGTGGTTTCAGAGGGAAATGCTCTCTGGCTTTGCGTCTTAATCAAAAGGTTTCGAAATTTCATGTGTGAGAGTGTGAATCAAGTCATTTAACTAATAACCAGATTTTTTTAATATCAATTAAAGACTACCGGAGGGTTTTGAGGGGGTTTTTTTTGTTATAACTTCAAAAAACATTAATGCACAAAGCAAACGGTTTAAAATCATTTTAAAATTAAATTATATATCATACAAATACTGTCTAGTAAATTTTCTTGCAGTTTTACTCAGAAGCTAAGAAATATAATAAAAGTAGCTTTTAGCGTATTTTTAACAGAAACTTTACAGATTGATTTTTCCCATTACTAATCATTAAAAAAGAGAAGTCTATCATATTTTTATGTTCTTCAAAAAACATTCCTTTTTAAAAAGTAGTTTTTTTTAAAAAAAAAAAAAAGGTGTTTACAACTTTTAAACTGAAATTTTTTTCAGCTTTGCTCCTTTAAATAAATACATTCAAACTGAAACTCCACTTTTTAAATATTTTATCTAAAGTGAAAGTTAAAATAAGGATGATAACTTATCTCCCATATCGTTTAGAATTCAAAACATATCATAAAACATGAAAAAACCATATAATATTTAAAAAAAAAACCATTACTTTTTAATCATTACTTCAAAATATCTATTTAATTCATTTCTACCCGATGTTTTTATACTTATTTGCAGCAGGAAATATCTACATTTAGCATATATCCAATTTCCTTTTTTAAAAAAGTAAAAAAAGGTTCATTTGAAAAAAAACCTAATTTACTTTTGATCATAACTATGAAATATCAATTTAATACATTTATGTCCAATACTTTTGCAGTTTCTTATCACAGGAAATATCCAAACTTAGCATACATCCAATTTACTTTTTAATATACGCCACAAAAGTAATTTCGGAAACCATTAAATTATCTCGCTTATAGATAAAAATATAAACATGAAAGCGTGACTTAATCAAAATGTTTTTTTATTTATTTTACACAATTAAAATAGCATTTCTAGTTACCTACAAAACTTGCACATACAAATTTCTCTCTTTTTCGAAAAAAAGGGGGAAAAAATACTACCAATCTTCACAAGACCATCGATTTTCAATTTAACGTTTTATCTTATAATGCCAACCTTTTTTATCACAAATCGCACTCTTCTTTTAAAGGGCCATTACTAAAGCTCTTTCAAACCAAGTCAGCCATTATAGGGAAACAATTTCCCTCTTTTTCGTTTTTAACATGTATTACTTACAGCAACAAATACGTGCCCTACTCCCATTTAGTAAATAGAGATTTTATCTGAGGAAATAACTTTAATCACGTATTCATAATCTGAAACTACTCAGCTTAGGAAACTGTAATTTTGAGTTGTTTGTTTAGTTTTCTTTTTTCGTTCACCTGTATAATTGATGGCTTTCGCTTTCATTCATATTTACCTAAAGGATATGTTTTTGTTGTTTGTCTAATCAATAAAGAGAGCTTTATCTCTTTCAGATGGTGGCTATTGAACACTTTTGATGAAACACAGTTTGCCAATCATTTTTCAACAGTTTAATGAGTTCATTTATTTCGTAAAAAAAGTCCAATCAATTGTTTTACTATAATTAATTAAAATCATAAACAGCAGCTGAAAATCATAATTGGGTTAATGTGCAAAAGTATGTTCATTGTTGTAAATGACATATTTGTTTTAATATGGTACAATGAATTTAGGAAACTAAACTTTATAGTTACTTAGTTCTATTTTTGGTCTCTAGAATATATGAGAATTTTTGATTTGTTACATTTAGAGGTGCTTTACCGTTATAAGGGTGCAAGATGCCGCCAATGTGAGCCACATGCGAGTTAAGATGCTAAGCGAAACGAATGCCAAAACAAATATCGTCAATGTGAACAAACACGAATAAAGTCATCAAATGTAACTAGCAAATTTTGGCGTAATTTTGCAATTTTTGGCGATTTTTCACTTTTTTCGACTAACAATTATTTAGCGACTTCTTCGTTGCACCCGTATAACGGAAAAGCAGCTATTTAGAATAGATTATCTTCTATTATAAATGCTTATTTTATACAGGTGTGGGCAGATGACTTTTAATGTTTTCAAGGTAATGCTGTCCACCTGTAGTGCGAGCCAATTTGCTCTAAACATTAACATAATTAATTTAGACTCCATCTGACATCGGAACTGTCTAACTCCATGATATGGAAAAAGGTTTGATTAAAATAAACATAAACCTTCTAACTAGAACACAACTTCTTCCTTTTTATTATTTGGAATTTAGGATTCATTTCCACAAAAATTGTCTAAAAAAGAATAACCAGGAGATTACAGAAAAAAATAATTCATTCAAAAATAAATAGTTCTTATTGCTTCTTAAAGAATATTACTTCTCTGAGTTCTGATTTAAGAAAAATTATTTACAATAAAATACAATACTATTTAACAAATTAAATATACATGAAATAATCAACACTTTAAAAGAAACAAAAGTTGATGTTGCCACAACTTTTTAAAATATAAATTTGCAAATATAAATAAAGGAACAAAAATCGTTTCGCAGTGGAAAGCCGCCACACAGCTAGTGTCATAGGTCTACAATATTTATTATGACAATAATAAATAAGGAATATGTATTTACCTACATAACTATTAGGTTGTTCGGAAAGTAATTTCGTTTTTTCCTGACAAAGGATTTAATTGCATTTTTCGCTCCCAATTTCATACTTAAACCGCAAAATCATTTTATGTTTTAAGAGCTGATATAGCAAGGCTTGAGTGTGAAAAAGTGCAGCTGATTCTTCGCAGTAGTTTTTGGATGGTGCCCTTTTAAATATGGAGAGCAATAAACAGCATTTTCGTCATTTTTTTCTTTTTTGCTATATAAAAGGTAAAAATGCTGTTCAAGCCAGAAATAAATTAGCCAATATGTGTGGAGAAGATGTGTTAACAGTACATCAGTACCAGAACTGATTTGCAAAATTTTTCCTTCAAATGAGGAGGCCAAAAACCACCTCGATCAGTTTTTTTTACAGCAAAGACCAAAACTTTTATGAGCGTGTAATCATGTTACTACCAAAAGGTATTAGACTAGAATGGCAAAAGGTATTAGACCAGAATGGCAATTTTATAATTTAATAAATAATTTATTCATTAAACGAAAATTTCTTTTCATTTTGACACAAAAATACGAAATGACTTTCCGAACGACCCAATACAAACAATAATAATTGCCACAAATATAATAATATCAAAGAATTTGTTTCATATCAAACGAATCAAAATACATTAAAAATATATAATTTTCATCTAAAGTCGGTTTTTGTAGCTGTAGTTAGAAGAAAGCTATATACTGTACGCCACTCTTCAATATATCTGTATACAATTACTAATTGCTAATCTTGCAATGGATTCTAAGTGATCATCTGTGAGATAGGAAAAATGTATTAATTACATTCATCATTGAAAATGCAGCTCCATACATGTCGGTGAAGTCAAGTGGTAAATGATACGTAATTTTTTTTTAAATTAAGGTACATTAAATCATCCATTAAATTTCAAAAGTCATTATTATTTTTTGAACGGCATGCCTTCGAAATTGTCCTTTTGAATAAGAAAAACTTTCTTTATCATAAAAGATATAAAGAATGCAATGAATATGTTTCATTTGGTATACGCGAATAGGTTTATTCCATGAATATGTTTCTTTTAATATGGGCGTTTTAGGTCTTAGTAAAGGTGGTCACCCAAAATGTCTTGGAGGTCCACTGGTAGACCACAATTGACTTAATGCCCACACTTTATTAAATAAATAATGACAATTCTAATATTTTTATAAATTCCTGTTCATTGAATTTTGTTGTAACAAAGATAAGGCAAAATCTTGTACGCCAATCTATTTTCTGCAGCTCAATTAATTAATGTTTGAAAAATGAAAGAGATTATATTATCTTCGAGTAAATCATAAATTTAGTTTAGCATAATTTGCGCCTCGTTTAAAAAAAATTCCTCCAGGAAAATTCATTGGGAAAAATGGATTCATAAATATCTACATTACTAATCCATATTACGAGGATTAGAACTATAATTTTGACAAAACTGCTGTAAAAACGCAACGCAGGCAACCAAACCAAAGAATGTCACGTACACAAACCAAAGAATGTCATATTAGCTACATACCTACCTTACCTCTCAGCAAAATGACTCGTCCTTCCTAGGTCACGCACATGCAGAGTGACGTGAAGAACTTATCCTTGTATTTGCTCGTAGTCTAAAATGTTTTCAAAACAATATGAACTAAGTTGTATAAAAATTGAATGCGCAGCAGCAGAGGCTGTACAGCAGTGTCATTACAATGGATGAGATTTGGCCAAATCGTACCAACCAAAATTGAAACACCAATCAAATGAATGGTATTACCAGTCACCAAGACGTTCGAAATTTCCTCAGAAACCCAGCAGGGTGCAAGTTATGCTGATTCACGTGTACGACTGTGATGGTGTCAACGGCGTCATCCTAAAGCATAGCGTTCCCCCACAGCAGACCGTCCAGAGAGCGGCGATAGGCAGATCCATTCGAATTATCAACAGTACAGGCGCTGTTACAGGTATTCTGCGACTTCCACATAGGTGGAAATAGGTTGTACACATTGCTGGCGATTATATTTTAGGACTGTAAAACATGGGGACATGAATCACTTTTGTATTCCATGCAAAAAAGTAATTTTCACTATTAAAGCTCCAACCCTCATATTTCCAATCCTTAGAGAAAGCCTCACAAGAAAAACACTCAGAATTAGGCTTTGAAAACAACTTTTCGGTCCCTAACTTTTAAAATATTGCAATCTTCAAAAGACTTTAAATACAAAAGTTGTTCTTAATGAAGTATTAATTTATTTTTCTTTCTCCAATATTAAGAAAGCTGTAGCGAAATGAAAATTTCAACAGTCTACCATTTAGAGGACTCGTTTACAAACGCATACGATATTTTTACCTTTCTAACTAGTTATTTATTTTAACCCTTTAACGGTCGCACAATTTTGAAGAAAATAGTCATAAAAGTGCATATTTTTTTATTTAAGAAAACTATACAAAACTAAGTGTCTGTACAATATTTGCATTCAGTTTAAAATTTTTAGCTTGAAACATCAACCAACATTCAGGGTTATCATGGCTGACTGTTAGCTTTCCAACAAAGAGAGAAAATAAAAAAATATGGGTTTTAAGCATTCAAAAATAATTGTATTGCATTTACACATAATGTAAATAAATACTAGTCATTTTTTCTTGCGTGATAAATTTTAAAGCATGAGATGCAAAGGCCAAAATCACAATCAGGACAAAAGTACCGAGTTTCCCTTCTGCTGACATCTAGTTTAAAATAAATCAATTATCTCTAAAAACATAACAAATAGTTTAGCTCAGCCAACTGGCGTACATTTTGAGTAATAAACATGATTCTGGGCATAAGAAATAGATTGTTTTAATATTTTTGGCACATTACTTTTGAATACGCCAGCCCGGAAATATCACGGGCCCGAGAAATAGAGGTAGAAATTTCACCCCGTCATTTTCTTGGGAGAGAGAAGGAAGGGGTTAATAAATTGCCTTGGTGATTCGCAATTGTGCTCTCATATGCCAGAAAAAGCCCTACATGGATTTAAATTACAATAGTTAAGAAATATTAAATTTTGGCGTGAATACAGCCCTTTTACTGAATCTATTACATCATCCTTGGCAAGTTATTTAGCAATCAATTCCTGGCATGTGCTAATAGTATCCGAAAATGAAATTTGTGTTTAACATTTTTCTCAATGAATTGGAACAAAATCACACAAAACTGCATTTTTAATCACAAATTCTTGTTCCAATTTTTCTTAATTTAATTCCTTACATTTTTTCAATAATCTCGTTTATTTATTTCTGAAAATAGAGACTGACAGACAGGCACCCTAAACTAGAATTATCTCGAAATTTGACGTGTGTATACGCTATAGATTTTAAATCTATGTATCGAATTTTATCCGTATAACTCTATTCGTTTTATTATTTTCATACTAAGTTATATTCTATCAGGCGTGCAAACAGACTGTCTTTGAATAGATTTTATTCTAAATTTGATAGAAATCTGCATTTGTGGTGATAAAACCGTATATCAAATTTCTTATGTCTTGCTCAAATCGTTTTGGTGTTTTTATATATAAATGTATCTTTTTTTTAAACTTAGAGAGCTCTAAAACGTGGAGATTTGTCAAAATCTTCAGTTCAAATTTTTTGACGACTATTATTCTTTCTTAATACTGCGAATGTGAGAAGATAAAAGTATAAAAGTAAATTTCAACGAAAAGATGTTTAGGATTTCATCCCTATACAAAATATTTCCCTTGAGTTTGCATTATATTTTCATTCAAAAGTCTTAGATCTCTATAATAATTGTGCTATATACATCTAATATTCTATTCAATCTTAATCATGGATTTTCATTGTTAACTGTACGAAGTTAGCCAACTGATTTCCGTATTTCAATTATAGTACTTTTGTTTTTGAGCTTTCTTATTATTCTTTCTTTATATAGAGTTTATCGAATCTTGCTAAACAAAAGTCAAGTTAAAGAATACTACACAGAAAGAGTATTTTCCTATTTCTCAAATAATGGAATTAAGAAAATGCTCATACGGTATGCCATAGAAGGACCATGTAATACAGCGGACACTACTGCAAAATGTAAAAAAAGCCTCTTGTTATGCTGAAGGTATTTTTTTCGCGGTTTTTCGTAAATTCTTGAAATATGTTAAAAGGAATTGTAATTAGAATCCTACGCAGTAAAAAGATTTTATGTTTCCAAACCCTCTTGTAGAAATATTGCTTTATATAGGGTTATATTAAATAATCTTATTTTCCTTAAAAATTTTAATTTAAATTCCAAAACTTTTCCAAAATTCATCTAAGCCTTTTCTCAGGGGATTTTAAATTACAATATTTTTTTTCCACTGGTGGAATCGATGCCTTCATTAAAACCCGATGACGACAAAATATTAATTCATTTTCAACAACAACAAAAAATGTATTACAAGTTTCTAATTAATAACAAAATACCATAAAGTAATTTTACTTTCTTATAAACATTTGTTTGGTTCTTTATCCCATTGGATTTTAACACGCTGAGATTTTAAAATATTTTGATGAGCAATAACTAAAAAAAAAGTTGTTTTCAAAGTATGGAGACGACTACAGAAACTTCATTTCATATTAAATTATTCATATGCCTTAAAAAAAGAAAATATTTGCATCCAATTCCTTAAATAAAATCTTAAACACGCCATTATTTTTCCGATTCACTTGAGATTTTTCTCCATCTCTCTAAATCAAATATCACATTCTCAAAGAATTCAAAATCAAAACTAATCTTTAATGAATAAATTAGCGTATGATGTAAAAAACATTAAAGTTTTCTTTTAATCAAAATCTAATACGAATTTCATTTTGCGGCATCTTCTGCAGCAGCAAATCAAAATAAACCACTAAGGAAAAGGGCTCCTAATGCTGTCTTTTCCTTTTTCAAGAATTGATTACGAATTACTCTCTTTAATGTATCTATTAAGGAGAGAGTAATTTCTCTAATGATTTCTGCCCATGTCGCTCATAAATCGGATTTGAAGAGGGGAATATGATTTTCTGCTTTATTTTCACATTAATGCGGGTAAATCAGCTTAATTAGGTCACTTGCTAAATTTAATTTAAAGACGAGTTTTTTTCAAATCTAGGAATTCAACTGCAGAAGATATTTATTGCGTTTTGAAACGGAGAAAAAAATTCAAAAATTCGTTTGCATTTTATTTTTGTTTCTTGGCTAGTATCCGTTATGTTTAAACTTAAAATCGTTTGCATTTTATTTTTGTTTCTTGGCTAGTATCCGTTATGTTTAAACTTAAAATCGTTTGCATTTTATTTTTGTTTCTTAGCTTGTATCCGTTATGTTTAAACTTAAAATCGTTTCCATTTTATTTTTGTTTCTAACTTGCGATATGTTATGCAGTAATTATCTCGCTTGAAATCGTGTTCTTTTTATCATTATTATTTATTATCAGTTTTAACGCTTATAACTGGAAAAAAAATTTAACTTTCAGAATGTGTTGATTATTAGTTATGATTTAATTAAACATCAGGAGGGAAAATGTAACTTTTTAATTTCTGTAAATTCGTTTACAGATGATATTCCTTAATGATTGTACTGCTTATTGTAGCGACAAAATTCCATAATTGTTGTAAAAAAGTATTATCTTAATTATAAGCATGCACTATACATCTGTATTACATCTGAAATAAAGAAAATATATTTAATAATGAGCATTAAATAATTAAAATTTCATTTATGGAAAAGAAAGCGCACAGTGCAACTAAAATATAGAAATAAATGACTAAGCATGGAATTTTTATTCTTAATTGTGGTAATTAATCACAAAGTATATATGCATATCAATCGAAGGAAAAAATTAAACATTCTTATTTCAAAACGAATTAATGCAAATTTTTAGATTTTTTACATATGAAATAAACAA
>JAPMOQ010060165.1:602560-617194 GCA_026543055.1 Argiope trifasciata
TTATTAACCTTTAACTTGCATTTAACATTTCTACTGAATCTATTATGCCTCCTCGGGGATTTATTTGGAGATTAATCCTTGGTAAATAAATGTGGTTGAGATCCCAATTTTTATTATTTTTATTTTAGTTTTAGCCGCCTTTGGCGACCAGCTGGTTCGCCATGAGTAATGCGTTCTAAAATTTCCAATTAAATCATATAGTTTTTAGCCAAAATTTAAGAAATAGTTTAAGTTAAAAGATTCAGTTATTAGTAGTTAAAGAGTCGGTAACTTTATTCGGAAAAACTTTTTGAGTTTAGTGCTCTAATAATTTATCAATTGTGCTTCCAAAATATTAAAAATATTTTTTTCAGTGATATTGCCAATATGTTAAATATGTTTTTTAAAGAAAGCGAAAAAGAGAAAAAATTATTGAATTAATGATACAGATATTGCAAACGATTATAGAAATATGCCATTAAGTCTAAATTCAATTAGGTTTACTGTAAATAAAGATAATTTATGGAATTAATGATATAAATATTGCAAAAGATTTCTTAGAATCCTTTGACTTGCATTTATTTTTATAGAAGATATCACATTTTATATTTATGTTATTTTATCCTGTCACGTGCTGAAAGTTGTATTTCTTTAGATTTGATTTACGATGATAGTTGTTTTTTTTTTCATTTGAACTTCCGGCATTGTTTTATTTTATTTTATCCAGTCACGTGCTAAAAAAACATGGTTAAAATATTTCTTTAAAATTTCATTAAAAATAGAAGCTTGAGTTATACATTAAAACACTGATACCATTAGAAAGCTAATTTTTTTATCCTTAAATTGATGTTAAAATCATGTTTGTCCGATAATAATTTCGAAAGTTATAGCGGAAAAACGTCGAAATTTCGCTTAAATTTTAATTAATTCAAGTTCTAATTAAAAATTCGAAAAAAGTGCTTCAAGGTGCACATTCCCGACCTCCAAGGTATACATGTACCAAATTTGGTAGCTGTAGGTCCAACGGTCTAGCCTGTAGAGCGCCAACACACACACACACACATTGAGCTTTATTATAAGTATAGATAATTGTATATGCCTATAACCATCCCATAAATGTAAGCAATAAGCTGACAAAAGTTCCTCGCAATCGGATGAAAGATTTAGGAAGAGGCTTACCGATAAATATTCATTTTTATTTATATAGATGTATACAAAATATCGTCTTTTAAAACAAGGAACGTTCTTAATTAAATTTGTGGTAGTAGGTTTTCGATATATTATATTGGGTTGTTCGGAAAGTCATTTCGTATTTTTTTGTCAAAATGAAAAGAAATTTTCGTTTAATTTATAAATTATTTATTAATTATAAAATTGCTATTCTGGTCTAATACCTTTTGCCATATTTTTGGTAGTAACATGATTACACGCTCATAAAAGTTTTGGTCTTTGCTGTAAAAAAAAACTGATCGAGGTGGTTTTTGGCCTCCTCATTTGAAGGAAAAATTGTGCAAATCAGTTCTGGTACTGATGTACTGTTAACACATCTTCTCCACACATATTGGCTAATTTATTTCTGGCTTGAACAGCATTTTTACCTTTTATAGCAAAAAAGAAAAAAATGACGAAAATGCTGTTTATTGCTCTCCATATTTAAAAGGGCACCACCCAAAAACTACTGCGAAGAATCAGCTGCACTTTTTCACACTCAAGCCTTGCTATATCAGCTCTTAAAACATAAAATGATTTTGCGGTTTAAGTATGAAATTGGGTGCGAAAAATGCAATTAAATCCTTTGTCAGGAAAAAACGAAATTACTTTCCGAACAACCTAATAATAGGGTATTTGTTTTCTGTATACGATATAGAGACTTTGATTTAATTTTTATTTGATAAATAGTTAAAAAAATATTGAAAACTTTTAACCAATTAGTATTATGAATCAAATAGTCAAGCCAAATAAACTGAAATCTTTTTCATTACAACTTCTAATATGCTACGTATGATGAATATTCCTAATTTATAAAGAATGTATACAATGGACGTCATTTCATTTTCAATGTTCCCATTTTTCAACATTTGCTATTCAAAAAGCAATTTTTCCATCTGTCCTAACCTCAATGAATAATTGCATAGAAAGGGTACTTTGAAGTACTAAATCATCGTCATTTGCCAGAAATCGATTTGCAAATTGAAGGTAAAGAGACGAAGAGAAAAGAAATTACTTCCTTTTTCCTCTGCTTCTTCTTCTTCACTCTTTTTTCATCCAATCGAAGTAATAAATTTTTATCCTTTTTGTCCTTTTCTTCTTCTTCTACGGAAATACCTGAAACTTTGCAAGGGTCTAAAACCATTTTAATGCAGTTTCTATTCTTAAATCTGTCAGCAGAGACAAATTAGTCCCATTAACCTCCCTGCTACAAACAAAGAGATGTTGCAAAATAAAAATTACCGCCTTCCCATGATTTGCACTTTATAAAAAAAATTAGCAAAAAAAAAAAGCTTTGTGTCATTTGGTTACACAAAAACTTACTTCTTTCTTAACTTAACCTCTCTCTCTTTCTCTTTATTTTTTCTTTTGGAATTAAACTTTTTTTTGCATATCTTGCTTTATCCTTTTTAGCTCTAAGAAATAAAATTCGCCTAAGAAACTTCAATACACATTTGGCGGGTAGCTATGTAAAACGAGTTACAAAATGTTTCTTAAGGGAAAACTTTTTTTAGTAAAATGAAGTATGGAAAAAAAATTTCTATGAAGAGAAATGAAAGAAATGAACGGGAAAATAAAAAAAAAAGTCTTCGGAGGTCTATGCTCTAGCCAAAAAATTTCCAAAGTCATTCTTCCAGTTCAATGCGTACTTTTTTTTTCTTCTGTGATTATACTTTTTTTCCCAGCAGTGTCAACATTTTTTGACAGGCCGTATCGTTCAAATATGGAATCTGTGTTCCAATTTCTTTGAAAAACGGCATACCCGTCAGTAAAAGCTATAATTTTTTTCCGATTATCTGCAACGTTACTGCGCAAGGAGGGGAAAAAAGTTTTCCCCAAGGTTTTTGCGTTGACTACACTTTTTTGTAATCCTTTGATATTTTTTAGTAATAAAGCTGTCAGTAAATATGAGTTGAGTTCTTTCACGGTTTCCGAGATGTAGACACAAAATGGTGTGTTGGGATAAACCCATACCTCGCTTGTCAGTTTTCTATCGTGAAACTGTCGTTCTTATCTATTGGTAAATCAACCCAGGAATGACAATTTACCAAGGCGTAGAACAAAAGCATTTTAAAATTCTCCCTAAAGTGCGAAGCAACATCATTTTCTGAACTTAAGTGTCAATATTTATTTTCAGTGTGAACCATGAAAGCAGGTGTTTTAAAATGGCATGCTGCCATTTTAGTTTTGTTAGAAGAAAAAATATGTAGAAGTACACATACATTGAAAGAACATCGTATGATATTAATCAGCATTCCATATTGTTGAATATTGAATAATATAGCACAATATGACATATTGTTGAATATTGAATAATATAATACAATATACAATATTGTTGAATATTGAATAATATATTACAATATACAATATTGTTGAATAATTGATAATATAATACAATATTGTTAAATATGGGATAATACAGTTCAATATACAATATCGTTGAATATTAAATAATATACTCCAATATACAATATTGACTATTAACTAATGTAGTATAATATTCTACAATATATAATATTTCTTGACATTGAATAATATTGTTGAATATTAAATAATACAGTACAATATACAATATTACCGAATATTAACTAATGCTCTATAATATTCTATAATATATAATATTTTTAACATTGATTAATAATGTTGAATATTGAATAATATAATGCAATATGCAATGTCGTTTAATACTGAATAATATAGTACAATATATAACATCGTTTAATCTTGACTAATATAGCACAATATACAATACTGTTGAATATTAAATAATGTAATATAATATTCTACAGCATAATTGTTTAATATTGAATAATATAGTACGATATACACAATATTATGTTTCTATAGTGAAATTGTCATTCTTACTTATTGGTAAATCAACCCAGGAATGACAATTTACCAAGGCATAGAACAAAGGCATTTTAAAATTTTCCCTAAAGTGCGGAGCAATATCATTTTCTGAACTTAAGTGTCAATATTTATTTTCAACGTGAACCATGAAAGCAGGTGTTTTAAAATAGCATGCTGCCATTTTAGTTTTGATAGAAGAAAAAAAAAATATGTAGAAGTACACATACATTGAAAGAACATCGTATGATGTTAAGCAGTGTTGAGGTTTGTTGAATATCGAATATTATTGCACAATATGCAATATTGTTGAATGGTGAATAATATAATATAATTTTATGTATTGTTGAATATTAAATAATATAGAACAATATACAATCTTACTGAATATTAAATAGTATAATGCAAGATGCAATATTACTGAATATTTACTAATACAATACAATATAATATTCTTCAACATATAATATTTTTAACATTGTATCAATATATAATATTTTTAACATTGTATCAACATATAATGTTTTTAACATTAATACTTTTAATATGAATATTTTCAACAAATATTTTAATATTAATATTTTCAACATATAACATTTTTAACACTATTATTTTCAACCTATAGTATTTTTATTATTGATATTTTTAATATTAATATTTTCAACCTATATTATTTTTATCTTTAATATTTTCAACCTATAATATTTTTCACATGCAGTACACTATGCAATATTTTTGAATATTGAATAATACAGTACAATATGCGATATTGTTGAATATTGAATAATATAGTGCAATTTATAATATTGTTGTATATTGGATAATATAGTACAATATGCAATATCGTTTAATATTGAATAATATAGTACAATATACAATATTGCTAAATATTAAATAATGCAATACAATATTCTACAACTTATAATATTGTTTAATATTGAATAATTTAGTACGATATACACAATATTATTGAATATGATATAATTTTGTTCAATAATGTGAAATGGCTATGCTTCCTGAGTTGAAAATTCATTTTATTGCTATTTGTCAATTTTATTTCAATAAATTATCTGAAAAATATTTAACTATATTTTAGAATAATTTTAATATTTCCGTTATGCATTCAGTTATTTTATTCTTTTAATAACTGAAAATATAAGGTTTGCAATTATGGAATTTGGCAATAGATCATTTTTCTAACTTTATAGTATATTATTGTTTTAAAATTTTTCGAAGTTCTGTTGTCCTAATAAAAGTTTTTTAATATTTTTGAATTCATTTATTTATATTCAATCAATTTCGTAAATTTTTATTTGTGTAGGGGCGCCATTTATTGTGAATATACGAAAAATGTTATGCTAGTTGTAAAGATAAAATTTTGAAATCGACTTTTTTTTAGTTTCATATATACAAGAATTTTGAATATTTTCACAATATTTTGATATTTATTTAACGATTTCTTAGCATTCATTTTAACTAACCTATTATTCTATTAGTTTCTTAACTTTTGCTAATTACAGATTTTGTTATCTGATAAAAAAATATTTAATTATATGAATTCGAAGTAATTAAAATTATGAATTCAATAATATTTGAAAATAAAAATAAACATAAATTTTATTAATATATCAAAAGGGAATTTGTTTATTTACCAAAGTGCACACATTAGAGTTTATCTCTCTCCATCAAAAAGCAAAAAAAAAAAAATCATAAAAGTATGAAGTGCTTAAAAAATGTTATAAGAAAATTAAATCACAATAAGGAATTGTAGGGAAATAATCCTTAACATTCATTATTTATCATTAATATAATTAAAACAAGAAGTTATACAAAGCGCATCTATTATGTCTTTTAACAATTTCATTATCAAGTTATTGCTTTTAACTATACAAAGAACACATAACATCATTACATTTTCACAATAATAAAAAAATGTCATATTAGAACTTTTATTTCCAACGTTAATGTTAAAAGCAAACGATATTTATTGGAATTAAAGAAAGTAGTAATATAAAATTCATCATTTTCAAAATTTTACTAAACATAAATTTCAAAACAAATGAAAATAGGGATATTAATAAAATCTAAAATTTATTTTCAGAAAAAAAATATTGATAGATAAAAGTGTAATTATTATTATAATTTAATTGTGATTGCATCAGTAATTTGAAAACGCCTTTTCAATAATTTTTAATCGGATTTAATTAAGAATTACTTAGGATATTCATTTATATAACAAATAGAATTCTTTAATTAAATGATTACCCATTTTACCTATTAAGCTACTGCGTGTTGATTTCAATTTTCTTACAAACTCTAAAACTATATTTAAAGCATTAAAAATTTAATTAATGAATTAATATTTGTTAAAATTATTAACATCAAGTGTCATCCACTAGAAGTTTTAAAAAATGTATTTAAACATGGGGGAATGAAAAAAAAGTGTTTTATTAGCGATTGAAAATTTGAACAAAATATATAAATAAATATATATTGTGAGAGTGTGAACTAATAGTAGGAATTAAAAACGCTTTAAAGCAAGAAATTTCAAATATTTTTATACAAATTATTTCCTTAAATATCATTTAATTTTATCTAATTCAAGACTGATTGTGCAAGTTAACACAATAATTGTTCTTTATTTTTTTTCCAGTTCCACCAGTTATAGATCCTAATTATTACAGAGAAAGTATAACAGTTGATGAAGATGCTCGAACCAAACTAATGTGTGTCGTCACCAAAGGAGATCCGCCCATGCGATTTCATTGGTTGAAAAATGGTCAGACGTTTTTGGCACACGGTGATACGACAGTTCAAACTTTTGAAGATACCTCTATCGTGACCTTCAAGAAGGTTCTTTCAAGTGACAGAGGTCAATATACCTGTGTTGCCACCAACGTTGCAGCGTCTACTAATCGATCAATGCAACTTATCGTTAATGGTAAGTATTAATGGTTACATCATTTCAACAAAAATAAAAATAATAATTTCGTAAAAATTATCAATTCATTGCAAAAATTATCAATTCCTTTTAGAAATCATTAAACTTTTCACAATTTTGTGTATCAATTTTAAATTGGATTCTTATACTCATAATAACAATACAAATAATGTAAAAATGCAGCAAGTATTATAAATTCTAAGTAAAAATGTTTTAATGGAAAAACTTTCATGCAAGCAGTAATACCAAATATACCATTTAGTTAAACACGCTAGAAGGGGGATTTAAAATATTTTCTTACTCTGAAATATTTATCAGATATTAAAAACTCACAAATAAGAAATATAGAGTAATCATGACAAACAAGGAATTTATTAAAATTATTGTATCATAAGATTGTTCTCATAAATACATTCAAAAATAATTTTTCATATATAAACATTCATTCTAGCTTTAAATTTCCTAATTTTCTTATTATTCAACTGCAATTGTGAAAACGTGTATAACATGCAAGTAAAGAATGCAAGAAAAAAATTGAATTTTTTTTTCAATTTTATTTTTAAATCAACATTTGACATTCTAATAAGAATTATTTAGCTAAAATTTCCTTATTATTCTGCCACTAAGAAAAAGCATTATTATTAATTTTTAATTATTAAATTAGCCATAAGGAGAAATTTAAAATTCTGCTTCACAATGAAATTTATCAATTTTGGTAATTTCATTTCCATGTTACTCTGCTCAAGCTGCATCATTGTCATCTTACCCTGCCCGAACTAAATCATTGCCAAGTTACTCGGCAGAGCTACATCATTCCTGTATTACTCTGCTCGAGCTAAATCATTCCCATGTTACTCTACCCTAGCTACATCATTCCTATATTACTTTGCCCAAGCTACATCATTCCCACTTTACAAGATCAGAGCTACATCATTCCCATTTTACAAGATCAGAGCTACATCATTCAAACGGTACGATACTAGAATTGTATCATTTCCCCAACACTACGCTCGAGCTACATCATTAACGCTTTACACTGCTTGATATCATTTCTCCATTACTATGATGGAGCGACTTTCTTCTCCCATTACTGTACTTGAGCTACATTCTTCTCATGTTACAATGCTCGAGTTATATCATTTCTACGTTACAATGTTAGAACTACGGGAATTTCTAATGAGAATTCACACATTATCATTTGATTAAAGTCCATTTATCTTCCAATTCTTTAGTTATAAACTTTTATTTATGAAAATAAAAATTTAACTTTCGAATAAATTTGCAAAAACGCTGAATGCATTTGAAAAAAATTGCTAAAAATATGCATATAATAAATATTGTATCAATCGATAAATTTAAAAGTTTGATATATTCCCAAAAAAATGAGGTAAATCATTGATTAACTAAAGATCTTTTTCAATTTAACAGAAACTTAGATGTTTCAGCTCCTTATCTCACACAAAATTATGTATTTTGATTTGTCACTAAATTAATTAATCAAATTAATATACCTAATAAGTTAAAATAATTTTCTAAAAGCAAATTTCAATCCTAAAAATATTTCTTTTAAAGGGTTAAAGGACATTTATGATAGTAACGGTAGTTTAAAATATATTTAATGGGAGGTTATTTTGATAAAATAAAATTATTTAACAACGAATAAAATTAAATGGATTTTCTCATTTTATAATGAACTAATAATTCGATAAAATTTGTAACAATGTCACTTAAATAATTTGATCCTCTATTTTATTACATCAAATAATTTGAAGCGGATTTTTACCAATATTTTTACTAAAGATCGTTCTCGCTTATTATTATCAAATAATAACAATTAATTATTTAAGGCTTAAATTGAATGTAAAACACTTTTGGAAATAGTTAATAAATGCATTGATATTTTTCTAAAAATATAACAGGAAAAAAATATTTGAAGTTTAAGAATACAGAACAAATGATTAATGATATTAAAACAAATATATTAATTTGTTTTAAATTTATCATTCACTAAGCATTTCGATATTTCTTTTTGTACTTAAATGCAAGTCCAAAACAGAACCCATTGTCTTTGGTAAGCAAGTCTTTAAATGAAGTATATGATTGATCTGTTTTTAAGATCATTTAAACTGAATTCAGGAGAAAAACATACTCTTGCCTTAACTTGGACTCAGTTAAGCGATTTTTAATCGATTTGATCCAAATAATAATAAAGTCTTGCAGAGCTGTTCTGAAGAAGAAAAAATATTCTTCGATGAATAAAATTCCTGTCTGATGTGAAGTTTTGTCTTTATGCATATAAAGGACTAATGGATTTTGTTTCGTCAAAGCTATATTTCTTATGCTACATTTACAAAAAAATATCAAAATTAAATTTCAGAATTATTTAGATTATTCAAAATATATTTAACTAATTGTTGTAAAATTTAATTTCGACATTAAAACTAAATCAAAGTTAATTTCTTCATACTTCTTTCAAGATTTTATTTCGATTCATCTTATTCCGATTTTTTAAATTGTTCTGGTTAAATATTTCTTATTTAATTTCAGTAAATCAAAATTAGACTGCTTAAATCGCTCATAATAAATATTGAAAAATATTGGCCAGACAGAAGAATCGGGTCAATGATGGACATTCACACCAAATTGTAACTTTTATGGCGGTAAGCCACCAAATATAACAACGTTCTTTATAATTTTCTAACAACCCTGAAAGCGTAAAATTGATGGGTTGTTACATGATTGGCATTCACATCAAATTGTAACTTTTATGTCAAGAAACCACCAAATGTGGAAATAATCTTTAACATTTCCTATCAACCCTGAAGGCACAAAATTGATGGATCGGTGCATCATGGACATTCACATCAAAATGTAACTTTTATGGTGAGAAACCAGCAAATATTACAACATTCTTTATCATTTTCTAATAACCCTAAAAGCGCAAAATTGATGGCTCAAAAGTGATAAATCGCCAATTTTCTGCCCGGGTGGAAGCAAGTCTGGCACACCTTAACTTCTTTAGGGTTAAATGTCCTCTCTGTTGTTTGGTGCGAAATTTGGCAATAGGGGTGCCACCTCAGGTGCCTTTCTTGTGATCTAAGTCTAAGTTTTCTGTCCCAAAATATCTCTAATGTTGTTCTAAAATGAGTCATTAATGTAACTAAATTGTGCCAAACTTCTCTTGTACTTCAGGCTCATTTCTTAATTGAATACATTCATTTTATCAGTTCACTTAATAAAATATCAAATGATGATTGGCAGTAGGGTGTGAAAACGTATGGGCTACCATTATTATGTAAAAATATTTTAAATCTTTGCAATATTTTCTGCGTCTTGCGAGTTTTTCAAACAGTATGATTGGACACCTAACCTGAGCAAAAAAAAAAAAAAAAAAAAAAAAAAAAAATCTTGGTTCTTGGTAATTAAGAAATGTTTTGATCGCACAAACCAAATCATATTTCTTATGTAACTTTATCTTACATCTGTGACAACTTTAAAGGGCCACTGTTACCCGGTAGCAAGATTTCAGCTTCGGAGCTAGAGGGCTTCAGGTTCGAGACCCAATGTAAGAGTTGGCTTCAGAACTGGAGGCTTTCAGGTTCGTCACCCGATTCCGCCGAGGGCAGCTTTGCCTGGTGGTAAGATTTCGGCTTCGGAGCTGCAAAGTTCCAGTTTCGAGACCCGATTCCACCGAGTCCGTGGTTAACTGGTGTTAAGGTTTCGGCTTCAAAACTGGAAGGGTTCAGGTTCGAGACTCAACTCCACTATCGACCGCGATGGTCTGATGGTATGTTCTCGGCTCGTGAATGGTAGGGTTTCAGGCTCGAGACGCGATTCCATCGAAGAACCATTCTATAAGGGGGTCTGTTGGACATTAAATTTATCAAGACCAAACCTTCTCCCTCTGATATAATGTGGTGTACAGAAGGGGATGCCAGCTCAGATATTATCTTCATTACCTGACCGCAATTCAAAATAACGATGTCCATCCCAAAATATCCCTAGTGTTGCTTTAAAAAAGGACATTAATATAACTAAACTAAAACTTTAAAAAAAATATGATTCCACCGCAGAACCATGGTGTAAGCAGGTAGTGTGCACGTTAAACCCCTCCGGACCAAACGTCTTTCTGCATTTCAAACTTAAGAGATCAGTTCTGAAATAACCCTAGTTTCGCTTCGAAAAGTGATTTTAATATAATTTTATTAAAATTTAATCCAAACACTTTTACACGAGATACTATGTAACTATATAAACTAGTATTTATAAAATTCATACAAGAGATATTAAAAATACACTTAACAAATGATTTACGAGTAATATTTAAAGACACTCATTATCATCTTCAATGCTAATTGCCTGAAGTCCATTTAAAATTTCACTTACGTAAGAGAAAGCCACTACTGGTACAGAATGAAGTAATTTGCAAGTACTATTTGCACAAACAGGCCATTAAAAACGTTACAATAACTCACGCATTGCTTTCTATTTGCGATCATCTATTTTCTACCATTACCCTAATATCACTATTTCAAGCTCGAGAAAGCTGGTTCTTTAAATAAAAGTAGAATTATCTTACCTAAAAATGATTGAAAGCTATTTTCTGCCACATTAGGCACAAATGCATGGCTAACAAGCCATGTAAATGAGTTTTCGGTCTCTTTTATCTCTATGAAGGAATTCCAGTCACAAGTTGAGGCGATGTGCTGGAAATATGTTGCGTTCCCGTGGGAGTCTGAAAGCTCTATTCGTTAATGGATTTCTAAAGCTTAAGGAGTCGGGTAACGGCAACAGAATCGTTGATTCGAGCTCTAATCATCAAAAACCACTTTCATCAATCTATAATGGGCGGGGACCTGAGGCTTAAAGTTCGAATATTTCGAATTTTCAAGTGAATAATGGATGCTAGGTAAAAGATTATTACAAAATGGATGCTAATCGAACTTTACAATCAGTTTGTAAATATATATGGTATTATATTTTCAAATTATTTTTATATCAATTGCTATATTCAAAAAAGTCGAAAACCTTTTGATATTAAGCCTTTTATTTTTAATATTTTAACACCAACCAATTTTTAATTATTAATAGTAACATTCAGCAATGTCAAAATTACATTTTAGCATATTTTTCAAGGTACTTTTCTGTTATACGATCACAAGACGTCACCAATGTGAACAAAAGCGAATAAAGTCGCCAAGTGTAACTATGTGAAATTTTTTTTTTTGCCGACTTTTTGGCGATTTTTAACTTTTCCCGACTAATGATTAATTGGCGAATTTTTTTGTTATGTCCGTATAACGGACATTTTTCAAAAATATATCAACTACTAATGAAGATAAATGCGTAATGTGTAAATGTGTGTTTTTATCTTCTGCATTGTCAGACCATTAGGCGTAATAATGTAATTGAAAAATGTATACATACACTGTCTCCAGAAATTCAGAATGCACCTTACTTGATAAATGCAACTTTCAATATAAATGACACGTTATAGAGAGATGAAAACATGTTTCTATTTTTACACCCGAAAAATGTTTCGATTTAAAGTAAAATAATACAATACAATCAACGAAACATTTCTAAATTTAAAACTTTCAGAAGCTTTTTAAATGAAAAAATACAAATTTTTGTCTGAAAAATGGAGTGAAGTAGCCAATGAAATTTTTTCTTTCATAGAAAGAACGTGTCAATATTTACCTGCATGCCTTTTGACTTTTATAAAGGCTGCTAAATTTCGTGATATTTGATTTCATCAATTTTTGGTGGTATCTAAAGATATTTTATCCCATTTTTTTAGCTTTCGTTCTAAATAGGATATGTTTCAAATTTTGTGTTTATTTTTAGCCAAAAAATAAGCAAATAAATACAAACATTTTTTTTTCTATGCGATATACTATAAAAATATGATTGGTGTATACTCTCAATTTTTGAGACAAAATTCTTACTATTACTACTATTAAACTATTAGCTATACAAAAAATAAAAACAGGTTTGTACTTCTCGGTAATGTGTTGATTATATTGAAAATCAGATTTATGAAGTGAAACTAAGGTGTACTCTCAAATGTTTGAACCAATGTATATATTTATACTTCAGGAAGGTAAATTCTGCGTCTTCGAGCATTATAAATTTTAATTAATTAAAACATATCGACATTTTTCTTTCATAATTCATTAAAACAACATTTACCATCATAAAATTATCTTTAATTATGAATCCTGCTAATTTTTCCCAAACTTTGAGATTTATATATGCTTACTTTTAAACAAACGATTATATTATTGAATCGAAATTCAAATAGTTTTCCTTTTTTCATCAAAGATTTAATCAAACGATTTTCTCCCATAGAGAAAAATTAAGGAAATAAAATTCTATGTAATATTTATGTACTTATAGCAAAAAAAAATAGAAAGTAAAAGACAAATCAGACGATCACGAATGTCGGAAGATAGATGATGCACATACGAATTCTTTTTAAGGGCAATGACGTCATGAAACTTGATAAACCATCTATTAATTTGGTGTTAACTATCTTAGTTGGGAAATCTTTTAATCATCTATTAAAATGATTTATACGTACAGTGAACCATCTGTTTGGTTTCAAACTGATCCTGTGGAGAAATTAAAGTCGTTTAATTCGTGAATACATCTTGATGCCTAATGCTCCTTCAATAAAATATTTTTAAAAATTATATTTTCTAATTGCACGACATCATTCTTGTTGTTGCAATTTCGATTTCATATAACTCCTACAGAATACAGATTATAAACCGAATATTTTCTCTTCAGGTTTTAAAAATGGAAGTTAAAAACAGTTAAACAATGGAAGTCAGAAACAGTTTGACAATGAAAGTCAGAAACAGTTTAACAATGAAAGTCAGAAACAGTTTAACAATGGAATTTAGAAACAGTTAGTTTGACAATGGAAATTAAAAACAGTTCAATAAAGGAAGTTAAAATAATTATTTCGAATAAACAACAAAAAATGGTCAGAATTTCGTTGTAACAATGGAAACTATTATTAAGAAATTATGCGAAGACTGGTACAATTAAAAAGTCAATGTGATATCTATTAAATATCATCAAAAATATTATAGAGGGCATAATTAATAGGCATAATTATATTAATATTGTATATATATTATGAGCAGCATAATTTAAAAGGCAATTTTTGAATTTTAGAATTGTGTAACAATCAACATTACTCAATAATATTTTTGATTGTTATAACGATAAAATACCAATAATCTTGCATAATTGATAATATATTTAAAATTCCAACCAAAAGTTCAAAATGATCGCTACCATCTTTATATTACTATTTTCAGAATTAGATGTGTCCTCGATCAGACAGGTCAAGGCAAAACAGTGGATTTGTAAAGAATGAGTTGAGTGCTTAAGGTTTTTAATCTCTGGGCATAGCATTTACATTCAGAAGTAACTTAATGATAATATTAATTTGCAAAATAGTCAAATGTGCTTAGCAAATATTAAAATAAGTAGTTCAGAGGGGGGTATTTAAAAACGAATTGTATTTTACAAAAAAAGAATTTTGGCTAATCGTCTGGGCAGAAGGATAAATGTTTAACACTAGAGATACCAAGACCATCATTTTGAAGTTTTTCATATTTCATGCTTAAATATTTTGTTAT
>JAPMOQ010060165.1:617491-629999 GCA_026543055.1 Argiope trifasciata
TTTTAATGAATAAATACTTGAAAAAAACTAATATCGAGATATCATAGGGATTATTATTCAATATCTATTCTTATTTATAATTATTATTGTTATTTGAACTGTAATCAAACGATAATAAATGATTTCGATGTTAATTTGTTCACAATTTTAACTTTATTTACTGATTCAAATGTTTATACATATAAATAAGCAACGCAGCCATTTTTAATCCTTTGAAATTTGTCCTAAAATGCATTGGATAGATAATATTTTTATAAAATTAATTTATAAAAATCTATGAAAATAATATTTAAAAAGATATTTTTAAAAATATTTTTCATTTATTTGAAATTGTCAGCATCTTTACTGAAAGAGTAGAAATAAACTGAGTCCCATTGAAGAAATAAAATCGGGAATTTTAAAAAAATATTTCTGTGAACCAAATGGATGAAACGAAAAATTTCTCATAACTATTCTTTTTTCTTTTAACTCCATTATTTCTTTCAAGTGATAAATGATATTTTTATTGAGTTCAAACGTTCTATAACATTTTTTTTAAAAAAATGAGTTGTTGTTGTTAATATTTTCGAACGTTGCCACCAAATCATTCATCTTAACTCAATTGAAAAGTAACTAGTATGAGAAAGGACATTTTTATATCCATTCTATACATCAAAAATGTTTTAAACCATCGTGCAATTTTTTCTCTATTCTTTTACACAAAATCTGAAAATATATTTTTTAGAAAAACAAATGGATTAAATTTGGAATGGAATAATTCAAAGATATTTCTTGTTCTCCAAAAGAATTTTTGATTTCGTCTTTATTCTATTGTTTAAAAATATTTCAGATATAATTTTATTAATTTTTGAAAATTACTAAAAGACTTCTTTAATGTAAATTCTTTACATTCGAATAGAATTTTTGGAAAATAATAAAGATTTTCTGTCTGCTCCATTTTTTTAAATATATATATCGTTTTCTTTCATTTCCACCTGACAATGTTTGAGATTAGCAAATATGAGAAAATTGGCAACGTAATATTTAACGTCTAGTTCAGAAAAAGATTTTTTTCAGAAGATATATTTATAGATAGACGGAACTTTTACAATTATTATCGTTAATATATTACGATATAATACATGCAGCATTGAAATATTAATTGACACAATATATGCAATGCTAAGTAATATATCCCAGGCAGATGAAAGGGCTCGAATTAAACGTAATATATTTCAAAAGTTTTTTCAAGTAATAATTGATCAATTCATACACTTAATATTAATTGGTACAAAATTAATTAGCAAATAAGTAAAAAATTAGCAAGTCTAAATAATATTTTGTTTTGAATTAACGTTTTACCTGCTTTCAAAAGTACCTTTATACTTTGAAATAAGGTGAAAAATTTACTTATCAAAACATTTAATGTCTTACACGATATGCTATAAGCAGTATTTTTATTGTTTTAATCATTAGAGGAAGACAAGTAATTAGGTCTTAGTTATGGTAAAATGGCAATACTGTCTTAATTAGTAGTCTGATACCATAAATCTAGAAATAGAGAGAATTCGCTTGCCAATTTTAAAAGTTAAAGAAAAAAGTTTTATAATTACATAGTATCTGAATAACTCATTTTAAGACTATGAAAATATGCAAGAGAAAAGGGTTAATCTTATGCAAATGTATAGAATATTATTTATAGAAATCTTGGAATTTTTTTTTTCTATTTATTTCAAACGTCGCCATATCCTCAAATGTATCAAAAACTGTCATAGCACTGCATCTGTTCTTCTTAGAAGAAGTTTGTTTCTATGGTGGCTTAATGACTTTTGCTACAATATCCACCAAATACATATTCAGCGTCTATTGTAAATTGGGTAGTCTTCAGCAGATCAGAATATTCTCTTCGAGCTTCATTCCGCTGAATTGTTAGTAAGATTAGCTTTAAGAACGGGCATCTGCTTCTATAACATAGTAAGGTAATACAGAATGTTTTAGAATATCATATAATTATCCGATACTATTACATGCTACATAGTATTGCAGAATATTTTATGATATTAAGGAAAATGTTTATGTTACTATGTAAAATATCCAAAATCTTTCCGTTGGTTGCATAATAAATGTCCAATGGTGTCGATACAAATAACAATGCTTTATTTTACAGGAGAACACAATATAGAGATAACAATCCTAGACAACAGAGTAACATTTGAATTAGAAAACAACATACGAGAAGTAAATTGGTTATAAACAACTTAAAAGCACTCACAGTGCTCAAAATAAATTTGTTAGAGAGATTGCTCAGCTCGCTTGTGCTCCACTCATCTGACTACTAACTTTTAATACAAAGCATATGATGTTCCAAAACTGAAATTACAGATCTCATCAACTTTTGCCAAGATTCTTAACAATTCTGTATCTTTTATTTTGGTCTCCAAAAGGTGGGAAATTTTGTTATCAAATGGTCTCAAACGACGGATGTTATCAAACTACCATCAAATTAAAATTCTGTAAATCTCTCGAAACTGTCGAATTGTCTGCTCTGGAGTGCTGGTGGGACATCTTTTATTTACAGAATGCCATTGATAAAAATGATGAATGTTTCGCAAACATTATTTTGTGGATTAAATAGTCGTTTACCTCTTATAGATATCTGGAAGTACTTCCTACAGAAATGGTTGTGCCATGGTTGGTGGAGACTCTTAGGTCTCAACCGTAGAGGAGATTCGTTAAAATCTCCATTTCTATTTTTTTATAACTACACAAATCCTTTTATCCTTCGTATATGGAAAGGTAAAATACTTTTATACAGCAGTGCATGGAACCGAGGTGGCCTGGTGGTAACGACTCGACTACGGAACCGAGAAGGACCTCAGTTTCAAGATCGTCTTGTAAGCGGGTCTGGTGCACGTTAACTTCTTCAGGATAAAACAACCTCCCCTTGGTGTGGTGTATAAGGCTGAAGAGGAGGAGATAACTCGGGTGTCCTATTCGTTGTTCGAAATTACGAGGTCCATCCCAAAATAGTCCATGTATTGCATTAAATCAGGGCGTTAATATAACTAACTAAACTAAACCTTAGCAATATAAAACAAAAAAATCCTGCTATGAGAATTAGGGTAACATACTGAATGATTCTTAAGAGTCGTCCGCCTGGTGGTAAGGTCTCGGTTTGGAAGCCGTAGGGTTTCAAGTTCGAGATCCGATTTTACCTTAGAGCCGCCATGTAAGAGTCTGTTGCACGTTAAATTTGCCAGACCGAACGTTCTTCGGCTGGTATGGTGCGGAGTTCGACCACAACAAATCCTGTCAATACTGCTACGTTCAGTGGTGGTGGGGTGGTCGGCTGTATGCAAGAAGAAGGTGTGGTGTGGTGCGGAGAAAGGGGAGTGCCAGCTCAGATCATGCCCTCGTCATCTGACAGCGGTTCAAAATTGTGAGGTCCACCCCAAAATAGCCCTAGTATTGTGTTAAAACGGGACGTTAATAAAAACTAACTAAACTCAAAAACACTGTAAATTATTAAGTAATTCTTGTACTAACTTTGTTAATAAAATGAAACTTGATTCGTTATTTAACTTAACACAGAATACAACAAATTGATCATTAAAACGATGTTTCAACAAAATCGTCTGAGGATTTTAAAACCTCTTCGTATCATAATCCGAAAAAAATTAAATCAAAATAAAGAGAAGAGACAAATGATTTGCTCACCTCAAGTGCCGAAAGAAACTTCGTGGAACTTAATAAATCTCTGAACTTGTTAATCCCCTTCATAGGTTTATTTAATCTTATAAAACACTCTAAAGTTCCCGATATTTTCAATTTTTATTTATTTTTTTAATTCATTTTATTTTCTATCTCCTCCAACGGTAATAATTAGATTGGAAGTTGCATCAAAGCAGGAGAAAGAATAAAACGATGAGATTTATTGATTGAAAGCCATGGAAAATTGTAAAAAAAAAAATTATTTTCACGAACCTGAGATGATGTTAATGAAGGTATTTATCTACCTAATTATGAATAATCTATTTAATAAAGGGCAAAGGGGAAAAGAATATTAATAACATTTTGAAATTCACTAATCTTGATACTCAGAAAAAATACGTAATGTTGTGAAATAAAATTAAGTCTTAATTTGTACCAAATTTCAATGCCTTTTTTAAGGCTCATATTTCAATTTAGAAACAAGTGGAAGTGGTTCTCCAAAATCTTTCAAGCTTATTCTCTAATAAACTTATCATGCCAAAGAGTGACATACATTGCATCGATGCACAATAGTTACTAAATATTAAATTTCGTCTTGAATTTTGTATTTTTACTGAATCTATTCATGAGTTATTTGGCTGTTAATCCTTGATGTGCGATTAATAGTATCCAGAAATAGATTTGAGTTATAAATTCGTTTTTCTTCGTTGCTTGAAACAAACATTTGACATAATATCGCACTTATAGCCACTAAATCCCATATCAAATTTAACATATTTAAATCATGGCGTTTTTTAATCATTGCATTTACATGTCTTTAAAAGCATAGACTGACAGACAGCTAACTCGCAATCGGATTTAGATCAAAATTTGATAGGTGTCTATAGTAAAAAAGTTAAATTTAAGTATCAAATTTTAAATTTCTAGCTCTCTTTATTTTGCAGTCATTTTGTTAGTAGATATTTGTACGGCTAGTCAGTTGGACTTCCTCTGAACATATTTTGTTCAAAATGTAACAGAAATGTGCAAATTTGGTGTAAAGATTGTATACCAAATTTCGATCGTCTAGCTCAAATTAGTTTTGAGTTGTCTTTGCAACAAACAGACATTTTCTATAAATTTGTTACCCAAACTCAGGGAAGTCGAAAACTTAAAGATTCGTCAAAATCTTGAATTCGGATTTTTTTTATTTTTATAATTATTATATTTGCTCTATACTCTTTATACGATAAAGTAAAAATATAAATGTAAATTATTTCAATGATATTCTGAATATTGAAATTGAGGTACATTTGAAGTGAAAATATTTCTACTTAAAGATTGAAAAAAAAAAAAAACAATTTTTAGGTTACGATTTCTTCCTATTCACAGCAAATCTTATTATTTAATGCAAGGTTAAATACGAAAACTCTTTATAAATGAAGAATTGATTAAATAATTTGGGCAAAGCTAAAGATTATGATACGACTGCCAGATTGTCAATTTTACAGATTACAAATACCAAATATTGTAAAATGACTGAATTCCTTAATTGATATTTGACGAATTCCCTATAGTTTTGTTCTTTAATTCTGTTCTGTTCACTCTGTTCTTTAATTTTACGAATACTTTTTTGTTAAAAATCTGAAAGACAGAATATTGTCTCGTAGATAGAACTCAAGAAGACACAGGAAGTAGAGTTAAATTAATTTATTAACTCAACTCTGAACTAAGGACACTGAGAGATCTTCAGCTTTTATGCAAGTAGGGAAAGCTCCAGAATACCTTTCTGGAGACAGTAGAAAAAGTCCAAAGCCTTTATTAAAGAAAGGTCCTGAATCTTCTGGAACACGAAATAAGAGAAAAACAAATCTATGAAAAATACTTAAACAATTTATTGGGATTCGAACACACGACCTTCTGACTACGACTTTAGCGTCAAAACCATTTAGCTATGCATACTCGGTTATATTTCATTTCAATGCGGCAATATATTGCTAAAGCTTTATAGCTGTGATATAAATTTTTGAAAAAAAATTGGAATTGTATTTGTATTTTTGATTTTTAATGTATTTCGAGATTTTTTCTCACACTATTTGTAGTTTAACTTCCTCATAATGTTGTTTTCAACGATAGGGTCTTGCGATTTTATTTTCATTTCCGCCGTTGAGCGAAACTATTATCTGCTTTTAAAGATTAAATTATAGTTTGGGATACCACTCCAAGGATTCCAAAAAATGTCAAGTCAACGAATTTGAAAATCAGGATGACAGACAGGATCTCTTTTACATATTTTTAAACTAGTTTTCAATCTTGATATGCGATTTGGCGTTGTTGGCATCCTTGGCGTGTGAAAGAGCATCCTAAACTATATTTCAACAAGAATGATTTTAAAGCATTTTTATTTTTTTGCCATAAAAATAATTTGTAGTTATTTTTTAATTCTTATTGAATGTATTTATTTAAAATTTCATTTATTATTTTATAAGACTGGAAAATGTGTATTTAAAACGATCAGCCTACTAAAAATATTGTAATAATCAAATAAATCAAGTGCATATATTAAGAAACTGAAAGGGTATTGAAAATAATTATAGGAGGATTATGTTCAAAGGGAATAACTTTGTATCTTAGTTTAAACGTTGACTAAAGCTCATGGATGAATAAGAGTTTTAAAAAATCTGAATTTCAAGATATTAATAAATAAACTAGTTATATTAATAGATATATAAATTTAAGTCTTAAAAACTCATAGTGGGAGGTATATGGTACTCTGGTTTTCTCTTAGCACAATGATTAGGCATTAGAGTCATTCTACATTAATTAAAATCTCAATAAGATGGAAGTTATTAATCTGCAATTTTTAAAGCTAATGTATACACAGTGGGTAAAAAAGTTTCCGTACGGTCACTAAATTTAAGAATAAATGAGCATAATTTGTAAAGTATTGAATTTTTTCTTTAAATACTCTCTATATGTGTTTAGTATAAGTCTATAAAAAGAGATTTTTGTAAATTTTTATTTTTAAAAAACGAGAAAAGCATATTATTTGCAATATCTAAGGTGAATTGAAAATTGCAGTGCAAAAAAAGTTTCCGTACGCTTTATGCAAATTCTTTCTGAAGTGTTTAAAACAGGCCCGCAGTAAATCTTTGACGTCAGAAAGTTAATCACTGATAAGAAAACAACATTTCGACAGTTATTGAGTTTAACAACAACAGTTGTTGAGTTTAAATTTGTTCTTGATCGTCTCAAAATGGAAGTTCCCAGAGCTATTCGGGAATTAGTGATTAAATTACGAAATGATGGATTATCCATGAAAAGGATTAGTGAAAGGATTAAAAAATCGAAGTCTACTGTGAAATGTATCATTGAAAGATATCGTAAACTTCATTCACTTGAGGATAGAGATCGATCCGGGAGGCCGTCAAAATTAAATCGCGTGCATAAAAGAAACATCTTACGCCAAGTTCAAGAAAATCCACGAATTAGTGCACCGAAGTTGGCAGCTGATTTAATAATTGGTTTCAACATTAAAGTCTCAACTCAAACCGTAAGAAATGTCATTAAAAAAAGTGGTTATCATGGACGTGCGGCCCGGAAGAAACCCTATATAAGTTTGTACAACAGGAAAAAGCCCCTCGAGTTTGCAAAGAAGCATGTAAGCAAGCCATTATCTTTTTGGGAATCCATTCTTTTTAGCGATGAGTCAAAATTTAACATTCATGGGTCAGATGGCCGAGTTATGGTGTGGAGAAAACCAAACGAACAAATGCTAACTAAGAATTTATGCGGAACTGTGAAGCACGGTGGTAGCGGTGTTATGGTGTGGGGGTGTATGAATGCTTCTGGAGTAGGAAATTTGCAGTTCATCGAGGGAAATATGGATCGATATGGATATCTGGATATTCTTAAACAAAAGTGTTATCTTGCGCAGAGAAACTATCTCTTGGAACTGGATTTACTTTTCAGCAGGACAACGGTCCTAAACACATCTCTAAGATTTGCCAAGAGTGTTGCCTTTACCATGTTGAACAACAACTTCATATCCCTCCCCAGTCACCCGATTTAAATCCCATTGAACATTTGTGGGAAGAAATTGGCCGACAACTTAAAAAATATGACATAAAAGACAAAGTTAAGCTCAAAAGTGTCATTAGTAACATTTGGTGTAATATTTCTCCAGAAACAACAAAAAAAAACTTGTAGGCTTAATGCCTCAACGTCTAAAAGAGGTGATAAGGACAAAGGAGGGCCCACTGATCATTAAATGTGTATTTGTTAAATGTATTTTGCATTTTTGTAAACTTTTTTCGTGTGCTAGGGCACCGTACGGAGACTTTTTTGCTCAATGTTTACGACATTTTTTGAGTTTTTAAGATTTATTATTTAATTTTGTCAGTATTATCATCCTTTTAATGTGAATAAATATTAAATAATATTAGTTTTAACTCATTTTTAAGTTTTCATTTTTATCATTATGAATTTTAAGTGACAAATTAAGCTTTGATTTGCATTCGTATCTGCGTACGGAGCCTTTTTTTACCCACTGTATATATATATATATATAATATTGTTACGTATTTCCTATCCGTCATGTTCGTTTACTTGCGGCTGGGTGTATGGTATAGAAGATAAACAACAATGATCATTCATTTATTAGAGAACAAAACGGCGACGTTTATTTACAGGATGAATAAGGACAGCGCAAAGACAATAGATATTTACAGCACAGTGACGACAGTTGCTTACCCCCGAGATAAATACACATGACAGCACACATCAGCATTCTACCGCAGACAGTAGCCCAGAATTACAAGAGTAGTCCACAAGCAGAAATCCCTAGTGACAACGCCACAGCACACAAAGCGGCCGGGCAGGATCCAGCAGAAGAGGGGATTCTCGGAACTTTGCTCTACGGTCTCTCCAATATGGCTGAATTACTTCTATGTCTCTTCTCTCCTTAGCTTCCGACTCATTACTTCAATTCGCGATTTCCCCGTTCACGATGACATTGCAGCGAGCTACGACGCAAGACACGACGACACCAAAATAAGGCACACAACAAATCAGTATTCCGTCATTGCTTCTGTATTGTCCTGGCGACTCCCGATTACTATTCACCACCTCTCAATTCAGAACTATACGCCAGGGCTCATGATTGTCCTCGGCACAATTCAAGACCACCACTCGCTAGGCCTCTTCTATAGACGACTCTACTCTTCATCTGAGGACTACCAGTTCAAGACTTCTAAATTCAGATCTACTCTATCGACGACCCTCTCGAAAGTGCCTGACTTTTATAGTTCTCAGGAGGTTGAATGGCAAACTGTTGGAAAAATCAAGATCATATCTGGATGTATCTTGGTTCCTAATGGATCCAGAAAATGTTCTCTATGTTTAGGATTATTATCCATATTGTATCCCTTATTACCCATTTTGAATATTATACAAAGTCGCCAAGTGGTCGCCAGGCTCTGGGATCACAGACGTGATTACCGATACGATCCAGTACAGATGATTGTAAATTGGTCTTTCATATAAAGACACTATTAGTTTTGGGAAGCAAAATTACATGTTCGTAACAGTATATGTATAAAAATGTTTGCTGATAAATTGTTTCTTTTTTCTTTAGAGAGCAGCAGTGGCGACTTTACGTATGTGCATTCCAATCCACGTGCTCATCGCTTCAATAATGGAACTCTGGTCTTATCCGACGTCGAAGAATCTGACGCCGGATCTTATCTTTGCCAAGCAACCAACGGAATTGCTGCTGGACTCAGCAAGATTATTACTCTGCAAGTCTTAGGTAACTTCACCATTCTTAACACTTTAAAGATCAAGTTAATCACCGGTGACTGATACTGAAATTTCCAGTCAGACATCAATGACTGATACTAAAATTTCCGTTCAGACAGCGTCAGACATTAGTGACTTATACTGAAATTTCCCATCAGACAGCTTCAGACTTCAGTAACTGATACTATATATTCATTTCAAAACCTTCAATCAGTTTTGAATATTCTGTCTAGTTTTGTATTTTCCATTCAGTTCACAATATGAAGTGATAATATACTTTCCGTTCAATCATGTACTGCGTTACATAATCTGATACCTCTAGGTCAATGCATAGAAGACCGATCGACAAATATACTTCAAGAATCATATATTATTCAAATGATTTATCAAAATTAGGAAAATAAATGTGTTAACACTTTTATTAATTTGCCTTTGAATACTTCATTTAACACGTATATTAGCCATTTCACTGTCTCGGGTCCAACATTGAATTTTCCATTCGGAAAATATCAGTTACTGATGCCTGATAGTTTAAATTCATTCCATACCTCGTCAATTACCAGTGACTGGAAGAATATTTTTATTTTGTAACTTGTCATTCATCAATGATTGGTTTTGTACTTTTTATTCAAACTACATAGTCACTGTTAACTGGCAATATAACTTCCATTGTTGGTTATATACATTAGAGAAATTGAATTTTCAAAATAAATTTTAATAAGGATACCGTAAATTGCAGGTAACTGCATGCAATCTTATCGCAACTCACGAATGACTGGTTTACATAATTTCTTGTTTCTCACCGTATCAAAGAAATTAGATATTTTGCAGAAATTACTCCAAAATTAACGTATTTACAAATAACACTTGAGTTTTATTCCTTTTATCATATTCAAATATCGCCTAGAAGGTGAAAGAAAGGGAAATTAGAGATTATTTTGAGTATAATGCTTAATTTAAAATAACTATTTTTAGAGTGTCTCATACTGATTGCAACATAATGTTTTAATAATTAAAATTGGGAAAATGCTTAATAATTAATTTTAAAAAGTATAATTATAAATTCGCTTTTCATTATGCACTGAAATATTAAAAAATCTTTCTCAAAAATCTAGAAACCAAAGTATAAACCTTAAAATTTTGATACTTTCCTTGGAAAATAACAGTTCTAGATAGAAATAACTATAGTGAAATTTTACAATGAAGATATCTACTCGAGTCTTAGTCAAATTAATAAATTTAAAATAAATAGAGACAGGTATATATCTCCGATAATATTTTTTTTTTATTTTAAAAAAAATAATATTTTATGTTCTTTTAATCAATGTAAGTGTTGAAAATTTTGTATAACCTTAATTTTTATTACTTAAAATTATTAAATAATCTTGGAACACACCGGTTTTTACTAAAACCGTTTCAAATTTTTTCAGCTAAAAATAATCAAGATAAATGGATTTAGATATCAGTATTTAAAATAATTTTAAAGTCAGTCACGACGATCTGCTGTTGAAATGGCAATACTCAAAGCAATCCTCTATTAGCTGAAGATATTTTTCTTTTCTGTTTTATAACATTATCGGTTTAGAAGCAAAAGAGTGGAGTTTTTTTATTTATATACTTAAAAATTAATGCATCGTGAATATTTATTGAATATCATAAACAAAATTCCATATCTTTATAAAAATTATGATTTTTTTGAAAAGAGGATTCATTGAGTCAAATTATATGAAAAATAATTTATTTCATAATCCACATCTCGTTAGAAATATTAGTTAATATCTTACGGTTTAAAATTTAGGAGGGCATACCTTATATACATCTCATTGAAAATTATCTTTAAAAACAGTTTTTAAACACACACTCTTCTTTATATAGTAAATAAAAGTAATTTTTATTAATATTTTTCACTTTTTATACATTTCTAATTTTTTCCACCAGAATATTATACCACTAATGCACAATCAAAATTTCATTTAATTAATGCTGAGATGATTAAATTTTGAAAAAATATTAATAGAATATTGCAACCCAATTGTAAGTACATAATTTCTCCCATTACTTACAGCATTACAAAATTTCAAAACATTACAGTGAAAGTGAAGGAAAAACTATTTAGAAAATAATACTTTTCATAAGAATTTATAAACTTTATGCATTTTATAAACTGAAAAAAGTAAATTCAAATAAAAAGAAGAGGATAAAGATACTGTTACAAGCGGAATTTGGACTTTCTGTTAATAAACGATGATAAAATAATATTAATAGCAAATATAATAATAAAATTAAATAAGAAATAGTAAAATAATATTTAAAAAATATATAATAAGAAATAATAAAATAATATTATTAAAGATATAATAAGAAATAATAAAACAATATTAATTAAAAAATTTAATGAGAAATAATAAAACAATTTTAATAAAAATATAAGAAATAATAAAATAATATTAATAAAAGATATAATAAAAAATAATAAAATAATATTAATTAAAAAATTTAATGAGAAATAAAAAAACAATATTAATAAAAATATAATAAGAAATAATAAAACTATATTAATAAAAGATATAATAAGAAATAATAAAATAATATTAATTAAAAATTATATAATAAGAAATAATAAAATAATATTAACAAAAAATTATAATAATAAAATTAAAAACTAAAATGTTTGATTTACATTACAAAATAATTTTCAATTATAATATGAATAATAATAACTATTTCATATAAATTTTCAACCTCATTTCTGAGCCAAAATTTTCATATATTTGCCAAACTGTACAAAAAATGGGATTTTATGTGCTTTATATTTATTAAAAAGTACTCATATCAATATTCCAGTTCCACCAAAATTCAAAGAACCTTTCCAAACCAAAACTGTGACTGAAGAATCGAACACAACACTCAGATGCATAGCAACTGGTCATGCGCCTATTGTGATCACCTGGCAGAAAGACAAATCTCTGATTGACATAAGCAAAAGGGGAAGGTAAGTGTCCAAAGCATGAGTTTCTCTACCTTATATCAATTACATGAA
>JAPMOQ010060165.1:630009-642078 GCA_026543055.1 Argiope trifasciata
GCCGTAAATAGATCGATTAAAAAACTTATATTCCTTGTTACCCAATAAATGATTTTGTGAAAAAACAAAAATTCTATAAAGAATTAAATATTAGAAATATATATATATATATATATATACACTACTGCGTTGACTTCGTTATTAGAATATTTATAAAAACGGACATCTTCAATAGTCTTGTGTCTAAGCGCGGATGCGAATGTACTGCAGTTTTGATAAATAATAAAATTAAATAGGCATTTTTAGTGCTAATTATATATATATATATATATATATATATATATATATATATATAAAAGGAAATATTAACATGCTGAAAATATATTGAAAATAATATGACAATTTTACTAAAAGAAGGGTCTCATAATTTACATTCTACACTATGGAGTCACTGTAATATATTACGCAATCGGTATTAATTATAATATGGATCGAAAAATACATAATTCCATAGTACTTGTTGTCATTTTTTTTTTCTATTTGAAAACCAATTAATTGTTAGTTGAATTTTCAATTATAGAATTTATAATTATATCAGATTTTATTAATAAAATGCTCGTCAAATTATATCGATGTCATAATAACTATGTTTTTCACGCTTTAAAATAAGCTCTTTTTTTATCCATTTTTCTAAAAATATATTAGTTATAAGTTAACTATCTTAAATTGATTTTGTTTGGCGATCAATATACAAAATTTCATTTAGTCGAATAATGAAACTGCTATCAAAGGACTGCTTTTCTAAAATAATAATAATAAATTGTATATGTTTCAAACTGCCCTTTTCTGCAATTTTCTTTTGCTAACTAAATGCTTAGCACACTGTTTTTCTCTGTCGTAACCATGACAACAGATATATTTTAAATATCGTCTGAAAGGTTTCAATGTATTTATCCTTATTTAAACAGATATACTTCAAATTTAAAATAAACTTTATTTTTGACTATCAGAACTTTTTAAAAACCTTGCATTACACAATTATCTATTTCATGTGTATACATTCATTTTCTTTCGGCAGAATATGTATTAAAATATCTTTACATTAATATTCTACATAAATCGAATATAATTCATGATCCTTATTGATAACGACGGTAACATTTATTTCGAATTCGGAAAGAATTTCGATTGCGCAGTTTTTAAACGATTCCTATATAAAAACTTATGAAAGAAGTCTGTTATTCAAATATACTTCGAAATATTTCATAGCATGTGAAATTCCAATCATTTAAAAAAGTACATTAATAATTTTTACTAATACTTCGAAAAGTATCATTATATCAGTATTTTAAAAATTCAATATACAATTTTTTGAATAGTTAACAAACTAGACAGATATCTAGACAAACTAGTCATTTAATTTAAAAAAATGTATTTCTTTAGTATCTATTCAAAATGTTTGGCGAATTTTTAGTTTGTTTTAGAAAATATCTGATATGATTTAAAATAAATATAAAATGAATGAACTTTGCTCATGTTTTGAAGTTTCAAATATTCTAGACGGAGAATATATATCTGAAACATGAATAAACGTTTTTTTGCTAGTTATTACTAGAAAACATTTGAATACGAATTCAAGAGTTATCAAATAAAATATTTTTTATAGTTTTTTTAGTCAAATAGACGATTTATTTGAGAAGTGCACATACGTAAGTCATACAACATTCCACGAAAAACTTTTACATAGTTTTAAATACGTATTAATTCTATACCTTTTATATAAATAACTTTATTTTATTTTAATAATCCATGCGGAGTCAAAATTATTATTTTTAAGGTAAGTAAAACTTCTAGTTATAATAAATGCCTTATTCATAAAGTTTTTAGTTTTTTTTTAATATGTATCATTTACTGAAATTGTTAAATATTGAAAATTAAACTTGACTACCATTTTTGTGTTAATAACTGTTGATTTTCCTTGCTGTATTTTTTTAAATGCAATTCATCAAATACCACTACATTGCAATATTGTTCTCTAAATGCGGTATATCGGTAATTTAATATTTTTTGTTTGTAATCTCCGTAAAAAAATCTTTTTCAATACATTCTTTTGTTAATGTAATAAAAAGTGAAAAATATTTTAACTACATTTTATTTTGTAACAAATTATATCAAAATGGTTAAAATCAAAACATTTGAGTACGTTAGAAAAAGATTAAATTTCTTAGTTGAAATTTAACCTTTTTAAATTTAATTTCGAAATTTTAAGTTTTGTTTTAATATTTTTTATGAATATTAAATTCTTAGTTAGGTTCTGAAGTATACACTGAAGTGACAAAAGTCATGGGATGACTGTTAATATCGTGTCGGTCCTCCTTTTGCCCGGCGAAGTGCAACAACTCGACGTGTCATGGAGTCCACAAGTCGTTGGAAGTCCTCTGCAGGAATATTGAGCCATGCTGTCTGTATAGACGTCCATAATTGTGAAAGTGTGGATGGTGCAGGAGTTTGGGCATGAACGGACCTTTCGATGATGTCCAATAAATGCTAGATGGAACTCATATCGGGCGATCTAGGTGGCCAGATCATGCGCTGGAATTGTCCGGAATGTTCTTCAAACCAATCGCGAACAGTTCTGGCCCGGTGACATGGCGCATTGTCATCCATAAAAATCCCATCGTTGTGTGGGTAGGTGGAGTCCATGAATGGCTGCAAGTGATCTGCAAGCAGCTGAACATAACCATTTCCATTCAATGATCGGTTCAGTTGCACCAGAGGACCGAGTCCATGCCATGTAAAAACAGCCCACAGCATTATGCAGCCACCACCAGCTTGAACAGTGCCTTGCTGACAGTTTGGGTCCATGGCTTCGTGGGGTCAGCGCCACACTCGAACTCTACCATCAGCTCGTAACAACTGAAATAGTGACTAATCTGACCAAACCACGGATTTCCACTAGTCTAGGGACCAGTCGATATGCTCACGAGCCCAGGAGAGTCGCTGCAGGCGATGTCGTGCTGTCAGTAAAGGCACTCGAGTCGGTCTTCTGCTGTCATAGCCCAAGGAAGACAAATTTTGTCGCACAGTCCTATCGGACACGTCCCTCGTACGTCCCACATTTATTCCTGCAGTTATTTGACGAAGTGTTGCGTGTCTATTAACATTGACCATTCTACACAGACGTCGGCGGTCTCGGTCGTTAAGTGCAGGTGGTCGCCCACTGCGCTGTCCATGATGGGATGTGATGCCTGAAATTTCATACTCTCGGCACACTCTTGATACTGTAGATCTCGGAATGTTGAATTCACTAACGATATCCGCAATGGAATGACCCATGCGTCTAGCTCCAACTAACATTCCACGTGCAAAGTCTGTTAATTCTCGTCGTGCCGCCATAAATCTCGAAAAACCTGTTCACGTGAATAACTTGAACACAAATGAAAGCTCTGGAAAACGAACTGCGCATTTATTTTTTCACTACGATACTACTGCCATCTGTATATTTGCATATTGCTATCCCATGATTTTTGTCACTTCAGTGTATATAACTGAAAACGTAATATATCTGTAAATTGTGGTAGAAATCTTTGTAAGAAAGAATAGGCAAAGAACTTAGATATTACAATAACTTTAAATTTGTGACAGTGCAGAGTTTTTTTATTTACACGTGCACATTCGTTTAAAATCAAGTTAACTGCTTTGTTCTCATTTTGATAAAAATTGGTGTCAAACCAACAAAATTCTATTCTTATATATAAAAATACATGTTAAATGACAATATTTCAACCATTTACCTAGATGTTTAAAAAAAATTTAATATCTTAGCAAGTCTGTATTTGCAAAGATGTCATCCTAATCAGCTTAGTATCTTTACATTTTTGATAGTTCTTTTTCTATGCTTATGCATTCGTTTAAATCTATTTTTCACAATAACCACATCAGATAATAAAGATCACAATTTTATTTTTATTTTAGCAGTTTTTTATTAATTTTTTTCGTAAGAAATAAGCTTTTGTAACGCTCGTAAATAATGTTTTCAATGCACAATACTTTCATAAATTTAAAAAGTTATGTTCAAAATAAGCTAAATATCTTAAGATTTGCTATAATTCTTTTCTATTCATAATTGTTTCGGTTCTCCTAAGAATCAAAACGGATAACTAGGGTAAAAGTTAGTATCCTTTTCATGTTAATATTTTTCGCAAGTGATAGGTTCCTTTGACGTCCCATAATAATGCTTGCAATGTTCAGTATTTACATAAGTTGACAAAGATATCTTCCTAACCAGCTTAGTATCTTAACACTTGCGATAACACTTTCTCCTCTTAGACATTTCTTTCAATATGTATAACTTCAGATCCTCAAATTAATCATAACTGTTTATCAGCTTAATATATGCTATATTTTAATATTTTTGTAAGTAATAAACTTCAGTAAAGATACTAAACAGTGTTTGCAACACGCACACAATGTCGCAAATATATTTTCATAAACAGTTTAGTCTCTTTAGATTTGCAGTAGTTTCTTTTTATCTACACTGATGGGAAAAAAATCCCAACACTAGGAAGGAGCTGTGCTAGATAAACGAAATTTGGTAGGCGTGTTTATACATCTGAACGATGACGTCGATTCGAATTTCGATCTACATGCGTAAGCGAGGCGCTAGTAGCGACACTATGAGCATGCAAATGAGGTTTGCTTTAAATAGGCGCTGTAAGGCTCGTGATCGTTATTTACAGTTGAGATTTGACGTGCGGGTTTAATGTTAGTCAATGATGCCTCTGAAAAGGCGAAGAAGCCATTATCAACAGCTCACTGAGTTTGAACGAGGTCGTGTTGTAGGGCTACGAGAAGGTGGATTTTCTTTCCGCGATATTGCTGAAAGACTTGGCAGGAATGTATCCACTGTGCATGAGTATTGGCGGCAGTGGTCAAGGGAAGGTACAGCCTCAAGAAGACCAGGTTCCGGGCGGTCACGTGGAGAGGGAAGACCGTCGTATTCGGCGTATGGCTGTGACTAATCGTACTGAATCTGCAGCTGAAATTCGAGCTGCAGTTGGCCCACAGTGACACAACGAACTGTTACAAATCGGTTACTTCAAAGACAGCTCCGAGCCAGACGCCCTGTACAGTGCATTCCACTGACTCCAAAACTACTGCCGTTTGCGACGTGAGTGGTATCAAGCTAGAGCTCATTGAAGGACGGAGTGGAAATCTGTTGTGTTTTTTGATGAAAGCCGGTTCTGCCTTGGTCACAGTGATAGCCGTTTGTTGGTTAGAAAGAGGCCAGATGAACGCCTGCTAGTGATCTGTCTGAGGCCTAGACACACAGGGCCTACACCTGGAGTTATGGTTTGGGGAGCAATTTCGTATGACAGCAGGAGCACTCTCGTGATTATCCCATGCACCCTGACTGCAAATTTGCACGTCAGTCTAGTGGTACAATCTGTTGTGCTGCCATTCATGAACAGCATTCAAGGTTGGGTTTTCCAACAGGATAACGCTCGCCCTCATACCACTGTTGTAATCCAACATGATCTACAGAGGGCCTACATGTTGCCTTGGCCTGCTAGATCACCAGATCTTTCTCCAATCAAGCACGTATGGGACATCATTTGACGACAACTCCAGCGTCATCCACAACCAGCATTAACTGTCCCTGCATTGACCACCCAAGTGCAACAGGCATGGAAATCCATCACACAAACTGATATCCGACACCTGTACGACACAATGCATGCACGTTTGCATGCTTGCATTCAAAATTCTGGCCGTTACACCGGTTACTAATGTACCAACATTTCACATTTGAAATGGCTCTTCTCGTCAATGACTCTACTTGTGATCTTGAAACTTTAATCAATTAAATATGTTACCTAGACAAATGTATTCCTAAAATTCCATTACTGTACAATAATGTTTTCTTGGTGTTGGGATTTTTTTTCCATCAGTGCTTATACATAGTTTTAAAATGATGGTGATTGCTCTGTTCTCTTAGTAGCCAAAACTCACAATCGAGAAAACAATTAGTATTCGTAAGTGATTGGCCCATGTTAAATTTCTATATAATCCGTGCAATGCTCATCGGTTGCTTCAATCGGCAAGTATATCTTCCTCATGAGGTTTGTATCCTAATATTTAATGCATTTTTTTCCACTCTAATGAATTCGTTCAAATCTTTGTATAACTCTTTTCTATCTCATAATATTCGCAGTTGGTAATCACAGTAAAAATGGTTACAATTTTATTTGAGTATTTTTCATAAGTGAAATGGTTTATTTATGAGTTTAAATAATATTTGCTAAGTGTAGTATTTACACTAATTAGCAACAATATCCTCCTAATCCATTTAGTATCCTAACATTTTTGATGAATTTTTTTCTATAGTATTTACATAAAATGGCATTTCCTAACCAGCTTAGTATACTAATATTCGAGATATTTTTTTTCTTTTCTTAAGCATTTATTTAAAATTGCGGTAAAGAAATCCTATCTTCACAGAAATAAAGATAAGCCAAAATAAATAGAAGTAACAATACGTTACAGGCAAATGTAATTAAAGAAATATTTTCTCTCATAAGCTTTTCACTCTACATTATGTTAAATCTTGTTATTTTTCCTTCACTATCCAGAAACTAGATTAAATTTCTATAAAATAGAAAATATTTTTTTCCTCCAAAAATATCGCTTAGTATCTTAACATTTCTGATAGTTCTTTTTCTACTCTTATGCATTCGTTTAAAAGCGTATAATATATATGTTCATATGTTAATCACCTTTGGTAAAAAGAGAAAATTGTATATCTGATTTATTAGAGTATATTTTATAAGTGAAGTGATTCAGTAAAGTTTTAAAGTAATGCTTGCCATGTGTAATATTGATATGAAATGGCACATATATCCTCCTAACTCACTAAATGTCCTAACATTTGTGAAATATTTTTTCTATAGTTTTTACATGAAATGGCATTTTCGACTAACCAGCTTATTATCCTAACATTCCATATATATTTTTCTTCGTTTATGCATTTATTTAAAATCGTGGCTTTTCATTCTTCATTATGTTAAATCGTGTTTTTTTCGTTACTATCCAGAAAAGTAAATACGAAACTAGATTAAATTTCTTCCCAAAATATCACTTAGTATCTTAACATTTGTGATAGTTATTTTTCTACTCTTATGCATTCGTTTAAAATCGTATAACATATATGTTCTTATGTTAATCACCATTGGTAATAAGAGTAAAATTGTATATCTTATATATTAGAGTATATTTTATAAGTGATACGATTTAGTAAAGTTTTTAAGTAATGTTTGCAATGTGTAATATTGACATGAAATGACAAATATATCCTCCTAACTCACTTAGTTTCCTAACATTTGCGAAAGATTTTTTTTCTATAGTTTTAAAATGAAATAGCATTTTCGACTAGCTTAGTATCTTAACATTCCAGATATATATTTTTTTTCTTTTCTTATGCATTTATTTAAAATCGTGGTAAAGAAAATTTGTAATGAAAGTAGCGAAATCCTATTTTCACCGAAATAAAAACAAACCAAAATAAATAAAAGTAAGTAAGAATATGTTACAAGCAAATGTAACCAAAATAAATATATGTATCGTTCAATGAAAGAAAATTGTTCTTCTATAAGCTTTTCGTCCCTACATTATGTTTAATCATGTAATTTTTTCGTTACTATCCAGAAAAGTGAATACGAAACTAAGTTAAATTTCGATAAAGTAGGAAATGTTTGCTTTCTAAGGGAAAAAATTCGAGCAAATACGAAATCGAGGCCTCGCTTCGTAATCTATATCATTTAACTAAAGCGCATTCAATTAAAACTTTCATTTAAGCAAGTAAGAATTTTGTATACATACCAATCATTAAGAGATTGAATAGAATTTTTCAACAAGCAATTAAGGATTGTGTTCTTTTTATTTTGTGGAAGGGAATTAGAAAAATTCCTTCTTACAAAAGGAAACATATCGAGTAAATTATTTTCCCTCAACTAATAAAAAGGGGGAAATGCATAAAAGATTACAAATTGCTTGAAAACAACAAACATATTAGTAGCGGAAATATAAGAATAAGGCAAAGCGTCATTTCTTGATACAGCCAAATAGTAAATAGGCAATGGAATGAAATTAATTAAATGCTACGCAAAAAAATCTATATGCTTGTACTGGCTGTAATTAGCTGATGTTTTTTTCTGTTAAAGAAATGGGGATTTGAATAAATATTTTCGTGAAATAAGGATAACGGTTGATTATATTTAAATTTTTTTTTGCTTGAATATTTTTTTTCATTTACCAGATCTAGTAATTAAATACGATGCTTATACAAATTACGTAAATATAATTTTTATTCAGAAACTGTATTGATTTTTTTAATCAAAGTAGAATAATAGATAAAAAATATCATTTCAATAACAAAAATTAATTCTGGTGTATCATTTTACTAAAAATTTTTGTATTAAAATGTATAGAAAGACAAAAAATTGTCCTCAATATTAAAAAAATATTCAATTTTTATTTAAATTTTTTGAGACCTTACTTCAATAAAGTGTCATCATTTTAATAATAATTCACTTAACAATTTAGAATCAATGTTTAATTAAATAATGATAATTTTTGATTATATTCTAATTTATTTTGATGGACGATATTTTTTTATTTAATTATATCTAATAATCAGTAAAAGGCTTATATAAATTACGTAAATGTATTTTTTACTAAAAACCTATTTTTTACTAAAACTGAATATTAAAAAAACATGTCAATAAAAAAATATTTTACATGTATCATGTCGCTAAAAAAATATTTATTAAAATGCAAACAAAGAAAAAAAATTCCTTCAGTACAAAAAAATATTCATGATTCTAAAAAATCGCACATACCTTATTTTAGTTCAATATCATAATTTTAATTGGTTCATATTTGCGATGACTCAATTTAATCAAATACAAAATAAAGATGGAGAGAATATTTAACACTATTTCATTTTCTACAATTCTATATTTTTTGGTGTCTCTTAAAAAGACTTTAGAACCAATAAGATATGTTTTTTAATAACATGAAACTCAAGTATGTCTTTTATAAGCTCTTTAGAAGGGAATTTTATATCTAAAGGTGTACTTACACATTATAATTTTTTTTTAATTCTAACTTTAAAAATCCAATTTTTTTTTGCAGTAGGTTATTAATATATCTTTAAACTCATTTCAGTGAGAAAAACTATATTACACTAATTATTAATTAATATTTAATGAACTAATTTGCCAATTTTTTGGAACGTGGTATCTTAAATTTTAATTCGTACAAGCGCGCTATTCTAGTAGGTTAATTATAGTCTTCATATTGTTTGCCTCAATTAAGGTATAAAAATATATAGGTTTTTTTCTGAACATTGAACATAAATAACCAGATTGTTTCTTAATTTATAGCTTATATATTTAACTGTTAAGTAACTATCAGAAAGTTATTTCTATAAATATAACTTTGATTGAGACACTGTTTCATACAGATTATTTTGATATGTAAAGGATTGTATTTTTTTACATTTTAGTTGAGTTATGATTGTTTGAATGAAGCAACACAGTGGGAAAATATCATAATATCATTGTTTATTAAAAAAAAGTTTTAAAAAAACCTAAACTGCAGTTTATAGTGAAAGTACCTGAAGAAAAATCTTTATAACTCGATAAATACTCCAAATACTGTCAACATTTTTGTATCATTTGAAAGCTAAAGGATTCGAGAACATTTTGAAACAATAAAAAGGATCCAATATTTTGAACAATTTTCGAAGTTCCAAGTGTGTGCGTACATCTTAAATGAGATTTCAGTCACATACAATATCTCTTACAAGTAAAGGGTGGTAATAATTAAAATTTCACTTTCGAATGGTCATGAAAGGAAAAATAGAGGGTTGAATGTTATCAAACTTAGTTTACTACTTAATTTACTGCCCAATTTACACAACGTTTTTTAAAAATAAACCAAACAAATTAAAATATTGTTTGTTTAATTTATAAATATTGTTGGTTCAGGGATAATTTCAACTAATTATCATAGGGTTATTAGAAAATAATGCAGAAGGATATCACATTTGACGATTTATCGCCAATCAAAGTTACAACTTGATTTTGAAATTACATATTCTCTGAATACTTACAAATTGCCTTACATTATTTAACATTATTTAAATCATTAACCAGTTTAAACCAGTTTGAAACAATCACGAGGCTGTCAGATTAGTCACGAGTCGATATTTTTAAAAAATATATGGGTTTTTTGCATCTTAAAATCAGTCAAGCTCCAAAACTTGGTTTGCCAGATGCAAAAATTGAAATTTAAAGTTTAAAAACATTTATAGTTTCGTGATTTTTTTCAAATAGATTGAAACTGGTTAATGACTTAAACTAATTAAGAGAAATAATGACTTAAATGTAATAATGTTCTCGCATGATAACTTGAATTTTGAGAGCGATTTCATTTTTACTTTTTCTTTTTTAAAAATACATGGATTGTTGCAAATTTGGCTTTCACTATTAAACAGAAAAATTTAGCTTTCACTATTAAACAGAAAAATTTGGCTTTCACTATTTAAAATTACAATAAAAAATTATTTAATTTAACTTATGTAAAACGTCGACTTTTATAAATAAACTAATATATTGAAATTTTTTTATCTTACCTATTTTGTTAAATATTATTGTTCATAATTTAATATATATAAATATTAATTTTTCCAAAAATTTTATAAAATTTTATCAACCTTTTAAGTGAAAGAGGTGTACTGTCAAACAAATTGCAACAACTTTCCTCCTTAAAATAAATTTATTTATATTCTGTATTTAAAAATATAATTATTTATATTTTTATATACAGAAATTTCGAAAGGTTTTTATTTTTTGAGAAAGATAAACATTGCATTTGAGGCATATATATTTAATTGCAAATAAATATAAAAATAAATCATATCAATCGTTTAACTATTTTATATTTTTTTATATTTTTAAAAATGAAACATAATCCAACAATTCTTTCTCTTAAAAATCTAAATACCATTTCCAATAGAAATTATGTTCGAAAATAATTAAAAGAATAGAAACTGTTACAATTTCGGTTATATCCAAATCTCTTTTCTAAAACTATTGTTTTATATTTTATTCAAATAAGTTAAAATGTAGAGATCATTCTGGCATATTATGCTCTTTTAAAAGCCTTTGGCAACAAACCTTTGAGGATTAGTTCTAGATTACAGTCAACTATTAATTTAAAATTCTTCAGATTTCACGAATTCCTTAATGTGCGTGGCACGCTTTCAAGAAGGATTATGACAAAATGAATTACTTTCGAACTTTAAAAGCATCGTTTTGTTTACTCATTCCAAAGAATTTTATTCATTGTGTTCATCAAAATATTTATTCGCGCAATAAATATCGAAGTAAGATTAAAGAGTTAAAAATTCAAATCGTCTTTTATGCAGTTCGAAAAATTTTAAATCATGCATTCAATGATATTAATGAAAAGTAACGAATTCTTGTAAAGGTCATTCTTTCATTTGATGTTTTGGTTCAGAAAATTAAGGATTTAGCCATATTTTTAGATGATTTCTGTTTGTCGTAGGATTTATTGAAATTTTCGTCTTTTAGTTGTTGCTTTGCAAAGTAACTTATTTTCACTGTTTAGGAATTATTTTTAACAACAGTTGAGTAAATTTATTAGTAAGTATTGAGTAATTTTATTAAAACACAATTTTATATTATTCTAATAAATACGAGTAGATTTTTAGGTATCGATTTTAATACTTACTCAATAAAAGGGTTTTCCTTACATTTTACTATTTTTTTGCTCAAAAATAAAAAAGATAGTGTTGAGAGGTACCTTTTTGAATGATTTCTATTTATCGTAGAATTTATTGTAATTTTTGTCATTTAGTTGTTGTTTTATCAATTAATTTATGTGCACTATTTATAAACTACTTTTACAAAAGTTGTATAAATTTATTTGAATATAATTTTTAGATTATTCTAATGAATACGAATAGATTTTTAGGTATATATTTTAATACTTACTATATCAAAGAATTTTCATCACATTTTACTATTTTTTGCTCGAAAATAA
>JAPMOQ010060165.1:642088-682295 GCA_026543055.1 Argiope trifasciata
CACATTGTGCTTTCCTAATTTTATTTAATATTTACTCTATCAAAGAACTTTCATCACAATTTAGTACTTTTTTATACGAAAATCAGAAAGCTACTGCTGTGATGTATAAATTTTACTGACTTTTAGACCTTACCAGAATTTTTCTATCGTATTGCACAACACATTGTTCTTTCTAAATTTCGTTTGTGTAGGGTTTTACCAAATTTTCTTCATAATTAAATAATAATTGTCAGAACTTCAGATAGATACAGAAAAAACTTTCATACTTGTCATATTTATAATATTTCAAATAATATCAATGAAATATAATGCAAAATGTAAGCTCAATGTGCGATAATTTAGGAATATTTTGAGAATACTAATTCAATAAATTGACTTGGATATTTTTTATCACTTTTTTTTATTATAGTCCAAGTAAACTAGTAAATTTAGATTTAAGATGTTTCAAAATAAAATCGGCTTTATTTGCCATGAACAAATGGTAAAAATGTATGGAGAATTTAAGGAAAGCGTTTTGAATTTATCTAAAGATTATACTTAAGAGTTTATTTTTAAATACTTTAAAACCAGAGGGATCCATTGAAGAATTATTATAATACTTCGGCAATGATCTATTTTTCGGCACAATAATAATAATAAAGAACATTTGTCGGCCAGAAGATCACATCACCCTCAATTTCTATGTCATTATAGTTATATTTTGCATTTGCTTTTTTAGAAAAGTGATATTTCATATTTTTTTAATTTAATTGTCAATAATATACAGCTTATTTTTTTAATTTGAGCTTTTGTCAATGTGATAGTAACTTGATAAAAGCTAATTTTTTTCCATGCAAGTGTAACGTTTTAGTGGGGGTTAAATTTTATTTTTAATTCGAACAAACTAAATTGCTGATAAATATGGTTAGATTGTTTTTAATCATTAACAATAGAAAATTAATTTGTTATTTAAAACATTAGTATCATTTAAAAGGAAATTCTTTGATCTTCCATACTGTTGCATTTCCATTTGTAATTCAAAATTTTAAGTCAATAACAATTTCTTTTATCTTAGTAAGAGTAGCAACGCTGTTGTAATATTCCATAAATAATAAGATGTTTTAAAAAATGGTCAATAACTTCTTACTTTTGCTAGGAATATCTATTTTATTGTGTAGAATTTGGAATTCAAATAAAGTCAGTGATACAAAAATCAGATACTGGATACTGGATAAAAAATGATACTGGAAATCAGATAATACAAAACATAAACTTTATTTAGAAATAAATAATGTACAAATTTTGTGACTGCTTAGTAAACGATGTTTTTAATTGTACACTAAAATTACAGTACTTTCATTAAAAATGTGGCTTAAAGTTTTTTCTCCTTTTGACTTAAATAGAAACAAGGAGAAATAAAGCAGATGCTATCCAAGTTTTTTTTTCCCCTTAAAAGGCATTTAAAAATATAAACTATCACACATCACTATAAACCAATAATTAAATATTTTGCCATGTTTCCAGTAAGAAAGATTTTATTTTCCTGCTAAAAATTATATAATACGTCAATCGGTAACGAAAGAACTATTGAAAACTTATTAAAATTATTTATTAATAAGTCATTGTGAGCTCCAAAAATTTTTTTGTGAAACTTAAAAAGTTTGAAAGCAGTTTGAATCTATATCTAAATATTTATTTTACTTTTCACTATCGAAACTTTATTTACGCAGTACATTCCTAAATTATCCTAGCAAAAATATCAAAATGCCAGGATTTAATTTAAGAAAGGGCTGAAAATAATTTATCGACCAATTTGAAGACATATAATTTGAAAAATATGTGACAGTGTTGATATTATTTTGGAAATAAGAACTAAAATTTTTTTATCAGAAGATTCTTAAAATATTTGTCTTTCAGATACTTCAGTTAAATGCTATTAAAATACTGAAAGAACAAAACCTAAGCCATTTACAGTTTTAAAGCATTTAAATAAACAAAAAGTATAAAGCTTTTGGCTTCCAATATTTTCAGAAATAAAGAAATGAATGAACGTAGAAATTTGAAAAAGCGTTTTTTATCTCATAAAGCTCAAGAGTAAGACTTAGAAAAATGCGTTTAATTTTAACTCGGTTAGAAAAATATTACATATTTGGATTCGAAATCGAGAGATAATTTTCTCTCGGTAAGTTATTTCAGATCTTTATACAAATCTCAACTCTGTATTATTTCTTGTGTAAAATAACCAATGGAATTCTTTCATTTTTTTTCTTTCAGCAAACGATATTTTTTTTTCATTTCATTCAACCAATAGAAAGCTTCAGTAAAAGCAGACGATTTTTCGGAAAAGTTCAATTTGAATTTTTCATCATTTTTCCGGAATTAAATATTTCTCATTACCTTGAAGAAAACTCCTTCAATTCTTTGTAATTGTTGGAACCTACTGTTTCAAGGTAAGATGGGAAATTGAAAATAAATGAAACGCTTTTCACATAATAAAAAAAACGAAAGAAAGGAAGAAAGAGGGAAAGTTATCGCGTCTACTTTGATAATTATTTTCCCCTCTTGAAACGCATAGAAAGAAAGAATCTTTCTAAGCCTTTTTTCTTTTTAGGTCTCTAGCGAGAGAGCGTTGCTTTATCAAATTTCGTTTCCTGGGTTTTTGTTTCAGCCGCTTTGCAAGACAAAAGGAACAAATATTAATGTGATAGGCTGTTAACGGAATGGAATTTGCTGAATAAAAATGACGTCAGTTATTTTATTCTCAACATTTTTTTTCTATTCGGTATCATCGAAGATATTTCAATTTTAGAGATGCTGATTTATTTCACAATGTCTCGTGTTATTATATATCTTCTTTTATTAAATCAATGAAAGGCATATTAAGACAATGACGTCAATACTTCAAAAAATTTATACAGATGGTTGTTAAAATTTTCTATAGAATTTATATCGAAAAAATGAATTAAAAAATTTTAATTTTGTTGTTAGGTTTGGTTTATCCGGCTTATTCTCAGAAAAAAAGTGACTATTTTAATGAGCAATTAAAGAATAATTATCAAGTAAAGTATCATTATGTCGTGATCTACAATTGTTATGGTATGATATAGAGCATGTTTTTATACTTGAATACATTTTCACTATTTGACGTCAGCACGTGAAACCATTCATGTGAATGGTCGAATTTTTGAAAATTTAGTATGAAATTTGTGTGAAAATGAGAGGCGTTGAAAATTAAATTTAAAGAATGGATTTGTTTCCTCTGGTTTATTCAAATAGAAATAGTAACTATTTCAATAAACAATCCAACGAATGATTATCAAGTAAAGTATGTTTATAATGTGGTCTAAAATTGTTATGGTATGAAATAGAGCATGTTTTTTCTATACTTTAATACATTTGTACCATTTGACGTCAGCACTTGAAACTATTTATGCGAATGGTTTCACGTGCTGAAACCATTCTCACTTTATCCAAGTGAGGGATCATTTCTTGAATTTTTGAAAATTTTGTATGAAATTTATTGTGACAAAATGAAAGGCGTTGACAATTAAATTTAAAGAATTGGTTAGTTTTCTCTGGTTCATTCATAAAGAAATAGTAACTATGTCAATAAACAATCAAACGAATGACTGTCAGATAAAGTATCCTTATATCGTGGTCTACAATTGTTATGGTATGAAATAAAGATGTTTCTATATTTGAATAAATTATCACCATATGATGACCAAATGAATGATTTATATAATTATTGGCTTAAACTTTAAGTACTCTACAAAGTAAGTAACAAAGCGATAATACGTACTTCGGTAAAAAAAATTATATAAATAGTTTCGTGGCCAATAAGAAAGGCATTTTCACTACAAAATAAATAACAAAGCGATAATATGTACATATGTAAAAAATATATTTTTATAAATCCTTTCGTGGCCGATGAGAAAGACACTTTCACTACAAAGTGAATAGAAAAGCGATTATATGTACATGAATAAAAAAAATATATATTTATAAATAATTTCGTGGCAGATGAGAAAGGCACTTTCAATTTTTATTCTATCCCAGATAGTATAATTTATATACAAGCAAGAAGCAACGAGGCATATCAATCTACAGCCCGACACAAGAGCGAAATATTTATTCCAGTGATTTTATTCTATGAGTTTCTTAACACATGGCTATTTTGGTGAAAAAAATACAGCTAACCTTCAAAAGAATTCGCCTAGCTTGACAGATTTTTATTCTTTCACTTGGACAGTGCAAAAATGCGGACTAAGAAAGTTTTACAGAGCTTGTGTAGCATTAACTAAATGAAAAGAGGTGGAATTGGATCATTAATCTGTAAGAATAATATTACATTTTAGAATGAAATTAATATAGGTTAAATTAAGACAAAAATTAATAAATTAATTAGGATTTAATTTATATTTGTAAAAAAAATTATTCGAATCTGCCGGCATCCAAGCATAGAGGTAAAACGTCTTCCCCATGATGTGAGCGTCCCGGGTTCGAGTCCCGGTTCTGGCGTGGTTGTTCTTCTGTATTCTATCTGTGATGTATGTGAATGTACCTCTCGGTAAAGTGGAGTTGTGCAAGCGAATATGGCTCATGAAGTAGTTAAATCGTACTCTTAGCCCTAGATGATGCTACTCATACTACTCACTCGAATTAAATCCTTGCAGATAATGTCAACGGGCTTTTAAAGTGCCAAAAGTTACAGCACAAATATTAGAATCTTTTTACAACGTAATGTTTAACCAGTTAAACGCTTTAGAAGAGTATACCTGTCATGGATAAAGCACAAAATTATGCGTTATGACGAATTTATTCGTCAGGAATAGTAATTAATGTCAACTTGCAGTCTGAATTACAATTTAATAAAAACAAACATATTCGTAAATTGCAAGATATTTAAAATATTTTGAGACTTAATAAAAATAAAAAAACAGATAAAAAAATGTCTTGTACCATGCTTTGCTCAATACCTTCCTCTAATAGTAAATTATAATAATAAATTAGATTTTTATGTGTCTTTTCATTTATTTGCAAAAATATACGTTAGTTCAAATAAATAAATAAATGAGATCGTTGAATGAAAAAATATATATCATTTCTTTGCAACATAATTTCATATTATACATACGCTGTGTTTTGAGACACAATTTAATTTTTTTTTAAATTTTAAACTTGAAAATTTTTGAGACGTAATTTAAATATGCATTTCCCGAATAGGTCAAAATAGTTAAGTAGAGATTGAAAATTCTTATGCATAATTGTTATTAAATTGCATATTTATATAAATTTTTCAGAAATCTCGTAAATTTAAATAATTTTTTGAAACTTCTAATGAAATATAATTTAAAAAGTACTAACTTAAAATTTTCTCTAATTGAAAACGACTTTCTTTTACATTCCATATTACAAAGCATACGAACATTTTTACCTACATTCTATGCAAAACGATGTTTTCTGAAATAAAATACCGTATTTTTGCTACTTTGTACACACAATGGTAAACAAAAAGGTTTAAAGAAAATCCTTTTAAACGTCAGTTCCAAGCGTGAAAAATCTTAAAACTTTCTGACTTTGCCTCGAAAACTTAACCCCTTTGGCATCCTCGTGGGATTCTTTACATAAACAGAAATTCTAAAATGCCTTGGTTCTGTCACCTCAAGTCAAGATAGCCTTTATACTAAGAACCATAGTTCGCAAAATAGTTTCAATTTACATGTTTGTGTAGAAAAATGTGAAAGATAGAGTCTGTTTCCGAAATTCCCGGAATAAAAAATATATATTTGTCGGAAAGAAGATTATTTCATGTGATACAAACAGAATTCCATGTTTCAGAAACATTTGTTTATGAGACACTCATTGTAAATATTTTTAAATTCAAGTTTTTGAAGATATGCTTTTATTTAAATGTTTAAAAAATGAGATCGTTTCTCAGAAAATGCGTTTTTGTTCAAGGAATATTTGTAATTTTTGAGCTAAATTATATATTTAAGACATCAATGCTATATTTAAAATTCTCATGGAATTCTTTAAATTTTTTTGTGTATGTTGATGATTTTAAATTACAGCCTACGCCTTAATTTCGTTAAAAAATTAACTTTTTAAAAATTATAATTATTTAAAAATACTCATGTTATACAAAAATTAAAACTTTAAATATTTAACAACTGAATTCTTAGAATATATACCTTTATTTTTTTATAGAGCTTTTTTACAAAAATTTGTTGTTACTGCTGGAGTATTTTTAATTTCTGAATAAAATATATATTTAAGATATGAATGCTGTATATAAAATTCTCACAATTTTTTTTTCCATTTCTTTGTTTATGATGTATTGTTTTAAATTGCCATCAACAGCTTCATTTCATTAAAAAAAATCATTTTTAAGTATAATAAAAAATATTCACATTTTCGAAGAATTAAAACCTTAAAGATTTTGAAGCTGAATTTTTAGGATAAATACTTTTATTTAATTTTTTTTTCAATGTCAAGTGTTTCCAAGAATTTGTTGCTGTTGCTGGATTTAAAATTTCTGAGCAAAAACATATATTTAAGATATTAGTGCTGTACTCAAAACCCTCAGAAACTCTCAACATTCATTCGGGTTTTTTTGTTCAGGTTGAATCTTTCTAAATTACAGCCTGCATGTTTATTTCTTTAAAAAATTATTTTTGAACTTATAATATTTTAATCAAAAATATTCAAATGTTAAAAGAATTAAACACTTCTTCGCGTTTCTAAACTAACACAAGTGTTAAATTTGGATAAAATTTTGTTTTGAAATTTCGGATGAAATTTTCAACTAAATCAACGGGGGTGGGTTTTTTTAAAACTTTTCTAGCATATAATGAAGAGTTTATTCCAAAGAACACCTTTCATAGCTCTGCCGTACATTAGTTACGAAATATTAACCTTTAACATGAATTTAAACTTTTTACTGAATCTATCGCGTCATCTTAGGGGAGTTATTTGGTGATTAACCCCTGGTGTGGGGTTAATTGTGTCCAAAAATTTAATTTTTGTTTTAGATTTTTTTCTCATCAGACTGAACCAAGAATGTCACATAAAATTAAGCTTACAGTCACAAAATAATATACCAAATTTGATGTAATTAAGTTAATGCGTCTTTGAACTACCGCTTCTGCAAGTTTCTAAAAGTATAATCCGATAGACAATAAACCACTTGTTGGATTTGGCTGAAAGTTTTATAGGTGACTAGACTATAGATGCTAAATTTATGTATCACATTTTATCTCTATCTTCGTTTCGTAGATATCGTATGAACTTAATATTGACAGCCGGTCAGACAAACTGCCTGTCAGCTGATTTTTCCGGAAATTTGATAGAAATCTACAAATTTGGTGTAAATGTGGTATGCCAAACTCCCTCCGTCTTGTTTAAAGCATTTAATTATCTTGGCACTATCTTGATTCTGCCTATAAACTATTTATATCCGTTTCTTTCATCGAATTCAATGTAAAATTGGTTCAGTGACCATACTTTGTTACTGTATATTCTAAAGTACAAGCTCTTCGAGTTTTTTATGCATGATTTACGCTTAAAAGTTTTTTAGAAATATCGCCTATAACAATAAGTTGAAAATTCTCATATAAAGATTTTCATGCTTACGTTGAATCCCTTGAATGTATGATGTACACCTCAAAAACATAAAAATAAATGATTACCTTGTACAATTTGAACTATAAATCCCATTTAAAAGAAACCTACAGTGTCTCACAAAAGTGATGGGACACTTGTGCTTTACAAAAGGAAAATGTAACAAAATAAATAAATAAACATGTACCAAAAATTTTGGGGTGTGTTTTATATTTAAAGTTAGTAACGATTATTACATTATATACATTTTGTCAAAATATTAAAATAAATTTAATAAATTATACACTTATTTAGAAAGGAGCAAAAAAAATGGCTCACATAAGTGATGGGACACTTACTTTTTCATCAAATATTTATCCAAAAATTTTACTTTTTAAAAGGCTTTAATATTTTGTTGGATTTCCTTTTACTTTTAAAACATGATTTAATCTTCTTGGGATGGATTTGACTAATTTTTCTGGGATTTCTGGAGTGATTTTACCCCATTCTTCTTGAAGCACCGATTTTAATTGTTGTTTTGAAGAAATGGTGTGTTTGCGAATTCTTGATTCCAATTCTTGCTAAATATTCTCTAAGGGGTTTAAGTCAGGAGATTGTGGTGGTGTTTTTATTATTTCAGGACAGTTATACAGTAGCCAGAGTCTAACGTTCAAAGCAGTGTGCTGATCATTATCCTGGTAGAATTTAAAATCATTATGAAGGTTCAATTTTCGTTCTGAAGATTTCAAATTTTGCTTTAAAATGTCGATATACTTGTACTGATCCATTATACTGTCAATAAAAACAAGATTACCGACTCCAGCGGACGACATACACCCCATACCATAACTCCTCCTCCACCATGTTTTACTGTTGGCACCAAGTTCTCTTTACGAAATTCTTCCCTGGGTTTTCTCCACACCAAAATTCTACCGTCAGAGCCAAATATAATAAATTTACTCTCATCAGCAAATATAACTTTATTCCAGAAAACTTTTTTATGTAGGATTTTGCGAATGCCAATCTGAGTTTTCTATTCTTTTCACTTACGAAGAATTTTTTCCTGCCTACTCTACCTTGATTATAGTATCTTGTATTGATCTCTTCTAATAGTCTCAGGATTAACAATTACTCCATATAATGCTTGTAAATCAGCAGAAACTTTAGGAGCACTCATTCTAGGATTTTTTTTAATAATTCGAACGATAATTCGCTTTACTCCATTAGATAGCTTTGATAGTCGGCCAGGTCTTCTTTTATCCTGAATCATATGATTCTTTTTATATATTTAATGATGTTGAAAACTGTTGAATGACTCAAATTAACTGTTTCAGCAGTTTCTCTAATAGATTTTCCACGTTCAATATGCAAATTAATAATTAATTTTCGAATTTCAGGCGAAGTTACTTTTCGTTTAGCATTCATGGCTGCACAGAGCTAAAAAACACAAAAATTCCAAAGCAATCTGGAGAGAAATACTGCAGACGATTTTATAAATTATTGCCAATTGCTTTTGAGTAAAAATAAAACCTCAAAAAAATATTTTTATTGCTTATTTCAGACGATTTTTGTTGCATATTTAATGGTGTCCCATCACTTATGTGAGCTAATTTTTGCTCCGTTCTTAACAATTATATTTTTATTAAATTAATATTTTAATATTTTGACAAAATGTATGTTATGTAATAATTAGTACAAAATTTAAGTATGAAATACACCCACAAAAAATTTGTACATGCTTATTTATTTATTTTATTACATTTTCCTTTTGTAAAGTAGAAGTGTCCCATCACTTTTGTGAGACACTGTATATTTGAGATATTCAGGGAAAATTTTAAACTGAAATATAATGAAAGATAATAAATTAATTAAATGAAAATAATTAATTTGTAGTTAAACTAATTATTAATAAGAAAATTAACTAAAAATTAATAAATAATAATCATTAAATAAAAATTTTATTTGAATAATATTTGCTATTTCAATTTTTTTTTATTAATGTTGCAGTAACTTTAACACTTTCTAGATAAATTGAGCAAGAGAAAAAAAGATAAAACTGACATCAGACGATATTTTGGAATAATTAGTTGTTTTTTTTTCAACTTAAGAAAATAATTGGTTTTCTTTGGCATCAATGAACGAATAAATGAACTTTGATATTTAGAAGTAAATAAAACATAATATAAAAGCCTTACATTGTTGATATTTTATTAATTTCTAATGTTTTGCTGACTTCCACTGAAGCATAAGTTTTTGTGTTTAATTTCTAACTATGCATAACGTATGGATTATATGAGCTTGCAAAATTCAGTAATTTATTTTGAATGTCAATTATTGAATCATAGACTTATCATCAGAGGTTTAACTGATAATTTATTGGCAATTTATCTAAAAAAATGTAAAAACAAATATTTCACTGTTAAAATATTTCATTATATCTTTCATAAATGTTTTTACCCACTAATAAATCAGCACACATCAATTAAATTTAAATTTGAATTAGCATTAAGAATATATTAAGACTATTTGTTTTACTAAAGATTTGAGTATATCTCTTAATATCTTCATATAATTATCATTAAATATTGGATAAATTTTTTTACCTCAGATAATAACCCGTTTATAACTTCATTATTATCTTTTTTTTCATTAATTTGACTAAAATTTGAATTATTTCATTGACGTATTTTTTTAGTAGATGTTAAAAATATTTTTAAAATAAACTATGAAGAATAAAAAATATTGCAAATTCCTATATTATTAATAAAAATAGATTGTTTTATAAAAATTCTAAAGAGCCCACTTTTAATTTTGTAAAATAGCCACACTTTGAAGAGTATCACCTGTTATTTGCTTACAATAAAGGTAATAAATTTAAAACATCGCTACTGATTTCAGCTCATTTCAAAATTAAAGCTGTGCCCAACAAAATAGAGCTTCGAACTCATTATTAGCTATATGAATATAAAGTGATTTAAAGCTGTAAAGCAGTGGAAATTGAGATTAATGTTGCTTAAAGATTATATGAAACCTATAGTGTCAGAATAAATAATGAACTTTCATAATTTCTCATAAAGGATATTAGGCATAACTAGCATTATCTTAAATTTCCTTGTATATTTGTTCAGTTTCTTATCTTAAAAATACATTTTATTTAGATCCTACTGTATCAATATATTCATTGGAGAGTTAATGAGAATGCTGACATTCTTTATTAACTGTTTTATTGTTCAATTTCATATTGCGACTATTTTTGTTGTTTAATTTCGTATAGCGACTATTTTAGCTGTTCAGTTTCATTTCTTATGAAGAATTTTTATTTAGTTCCCACTGTGTCAATATGTTTTCTGAGAGCTAATGAGAATATTTTCATTATTTATTCGCTATTTTGTTATTCAGTTTTATATCATGCCAATTTTTGTTGTTCAGTTTCATAGAAGGAATTATTAGAAGGAATTTTTATTTACTGCCCACTTATCACTATATACGCTGCAAAGTTAACGATAATACTCCCATTCTCCATTTGTTATCTTGCTAGTCAGTTTCAAATCATGCTTATTTTTATTGTTCAGTTTGACATCTTTAAAAGAATTTTCATTTACTCCCCACTGCATCACAATATTCGCTTCAGAAGTTGTGAGAACACTTCCATTCTCCATTCATTATTTGATTTTTCAGTTTCAAATCGTGGTTTTTCTTATAGTCCGGTTTCATATCTTAGAAGAAATTTTTATTTACGTCCCACTGTATAACAATATTCGCTACAGAAGTACAAAGAACACTCTCATTTTAGATTTGTTATTCTGTTATTCAGTTTCAAATCGCTCTTATTTTTATTGTTTAACTTCATATCTTCAAAATAATTTTTCGTTTATGCCCCACTATATTCTTATATTCGCCTACATAGGTAAGGAGAACACTTCCATTCTCCATTCATTATTTTGTTATTCAGTTTCAAATAGCAGTTATTTTTATTGTCCAATTTCATATCTTGAAAAGAATTTTCATTTACGCCCCACTGTGATTTTATATTCGCTACAGAGGTAATACGGACACTCCCATTTTCCATTCGTTATTTCGTTATTCAGTTTCAAATTCCACTCATTTTCATTGCTCGGTTTCATATCTTTAAAAAAACTTATTTACGCCCCACTGTGTCACTATATTCGCTACAGAGGTAATAAGAACACTCCCATTCTCCATTCATTACTTTATTATTCAATTTCAAATCGCGGTTATTTTTATTGTTTAGTTTCATAGAAGAAATTTTTATTTACGCCCCACTGTATAACTATATTCGCTACAGAGGTAATACAAATGCTCCCATTCTCCATTCGTTATTTTGTTATTCAGTTTCAAATCGCGGTTATTTTTATTGTTCAGTTTCATATCTTAGAAGTAATTTTTATTTACTTTCACTGTATCACTCTATCCACTACAGTGGTAATGAGAATACTCTGATTCTCTATTCGCTTTGTTCCATAAGCCAGGCGGAAGACAATGTCTCGCGTCTGTCAGGCAAAGGGGAATAGGCTTTAAGGCTCCGAATCCCATAGATGCGGATCTAGTAATGCTATTATATGTACTCTGATTGGACTAGCGGAATAAGACCGGGAAGCTCTTAATCTATATCTTCGTGTCAACCTTAAGGCAAATGCTTAGTCTAAGCCCTTGTGCTAACTTCCATGGTTTAGTTCGGTCGCCGCAGGAAGACCATTGTCAAGTCATAATGGGCATCGAGTACACCTTAGCATACAACTGATGGATACAATTCTGGTGAGTAAATTAACTTATGCTAATATTTTTATTATAAAATAAAATAAAATTATAATATTCTTGTGGAAAAACTAAGTAAATCATATAACTTCCAAGGGAAAAATGGATGATAAATACAATAAATATCATAATTGTATGGAAAGGAAAATTTACGAAATATTAGTTATTATATTATGTTGTGAGATCAAAGTTCAATGGGAGTTGTTACCAGAAAATGCATACTCTCTTATGAATTTTTCATGCCACAAAAGGGACATTACCATACAATAGTTTTGAAATATCAGCCCTTGGAGAGAATTTAGTACTTTTACTGTATATCGTGTCATCCTTGGTTAGTTCTTTGGCGATTCATCCCTGCTCATCTTTAATAGTACCCTAAAATTAAATTTATATCATACACTTTTATCTCAATCAATTGAAACAAATATTTGACATAAAATTGCACATGTAGTCAATCACAAAATCCCATACCAAATTTCTTATCTTAAACACGGTGCCTTGTTAAGTTATCGCGTTGACATTCTTTTGATAAAGCAGAGTTACAGACAATCAACACCTGCTTGGATTTGGCTTCTTCTTCTTCTTGTATACAGCCAACCACCCCGTCACCACTGAACGTAGCAGTGTCGACAGAATTTGTTGTAGTCGACTGCTCAATAAGGATTGGCCAACTTTACATTGAACAATCAGTTAAACTAACATTCCTTAAAGGGTAGGAAATAGCTGTCTTTCTCCCCATTTGCACACTCTCAAACAGTTGGAATGAAGCTATCAATCTTTAACATCTCATCCTTCAGGTTTTTGAGATGACCTGGTACCATCAGTACTGTACTTAAATCGTTATTGACAATCTTCAGGTCCTTCCTTAACTCTGAGACCTCTGTACATTCCATTAAATAGTGGTAAATCGTACCAATTTCTCAAAAAATGCATTTATTTTTCTGCGTTCTTCCAAATCCTCCCATGTCCAGATGTTATATGGATTACAAGTGGATGATATCTTCTTATTTTTATTTCAGGTTTAGGAATAAATGCTTGGATTTGACTCAAATTTTCACAGGTGTCTACATTAGAGATCATTAATCAGTGTACTGAATTTTATCTAACTCTCTTAAGTTTGTAATAATCTAGTTAAGTTGTATTCGAACATTCGGCTAGACGGATTTGCTCATCATGTGAAAGAAATCAGCAAATTTGATGTAAAGGCCATGTGCCAAATTTCAACCGTCTAGTTCACAGTGTTTTTGAGCTATCTTTGTCACAGAGACGTTACCCCAAAAAATGTTTATCAAACTCTAGGTGCGCTAAAACATGGAGATTCATCAAATATTGTTTTAATTTTTGACGATTACCATACTTTTGACGAACAATATACTTTGGCGTGTAGTGCTAATAGTAAGTTTCGCTGCCTACGAAATCAATATATGTTCTTGTAACAACATTCAACCAGAGTAAACGAATGATCTTTCGCATTTAAGTTGTACGTACACATTAAATGATTTTTTTTAATTTTAACTTTAAAAATCCAAATTTTTTCACAGTTGGTCATTAATATATGTTAAAACTCCTTTCAGTGAAAAAACACCATAACACACTAATTATTAATTAATTAATTAATATTTAATTAGCTAATTAGCCTATTTTTGGGGACATGATATCTTCAATTCTGTACAGACACATAATTGTAATTTCAAATTATGTCTAATATTAATCTTCATGTTGTCTGTCTCAATCAAGTTATAAATATATATAGTTTTTTTAGCAATTTTTTCATCAATAATTAACACATTAATGGGGGGGGGGGATTTTGACGAAAGAATTCTAGGTAACGCGGATCAAATCATAATACTACGACTCCCGCCTTTAATGTGTTAATAGAAAAGCGAGATTTGTTCTATAATTTTAACTTTTAAATAGCTATTAAAAATTTATTTCTATAAATATAATTTTGATTGAGGCATTCATCGTTTCATAGCAGAGTTTGATATATAAATAATTGCATTTGGTTAATTTTTTGTTGAGTTATTATTGTTTCAATGAAGCAGCATGGTGGAAAAATATCATTCTACATAAAATGAGTTTTTTTTAATTCGATTTAATGAAAGTAAATTAAGAAAAATTTATATCTCAAGAAATATTCCAAATATTGACAACATTTTAGAACCATTTGAAAGCTAAAGGACGCGAGAATATTTTGAAGCAATAAAAAAATATTTGATACTTTGAATGATTTTCGAAGCTTCGTGAACGCACACCTTTTTTTTCGTATCTTAGTGGCACGATGTCCCTTCCTAACATATAAACGAAGAAAATTTATATTTTAGCAATCAAATTTCTGTCCTCTCATTTCAGTTTTAAAACTCGAGTCTCTATGCTTGCTTACTCAGCACTTGAATCCTTTTGTATAATAATTGTGTTTATGATTAAATTACGACTAATTTTTATCAAATTTTTATTTCCTTCGCTCGAAAAAAATGCGTCCAAAATGCATGCTTGATTTCCATGCACTTGTGTATAAACAGCATCTCAAAGTTTATTCGCCGAAAAAAAAATGAAAGATAGCACGACAATCTCCAAACTATTGCTCATCAACGGCAACAAGAGCATTTCTAGAGAATGTAAATAAAAGTTTCGGGGGGAGGGGCATTCCATCGTTTTTAAAGAAATTACAGAAATTTTTGTGTCATTGGCTGAGGCGTGATGATATCAAACACAACAAAGTATTATGGCGATGAAGAAAAAATATATTAATTTTGCACAGGTAATTTTCTGTTTAGATCGCCTTGTAATTTTCTGCTCATGATATTGCCTGGAAAATTGCAGACGATAATAATTGAAACAAATAAATACGCGTGAATAAAATTTAAAAAAACAATAGAAGTAACAAGTAACATGAAGGAGAAAATAAAATAGAAGTAATAAGTAACATGAAGGAGAAAATAAAACAATAGAAGTAACAAGTAATAGGAAGTTGAAAATAAAACAATAGAAGAAACAAGAAACATGAAGGGGAAAATAAAACAATAGAAGTAACAAGTAACATGAAAGTGAAAATAAAACAATAGAAGTAACAAATAACATGAAGCTGAAAATAAAACAATAGAAGTATAAAGATCACATACTAAATTTCATATTATTATTAGTCATTGCTTTTTTTTTAGTTATTTTGATAATATGTTTGGGTTGAGACATTAGACAGTCAACTCCTAAAGGAATTTGTTGCATTTTGATGCTCTTTAGATGCTAAAATAACACCACAAATTTCATTTAATTAAACTGTAATGTTTTTAGATTATCGAATCAATACCCAAGAAAAAATACAGAAAGACGATCCCTGTCCAGATTAACTTGGCTCCGAATTTATTCATTCTACATTTCGGATGTTAAATCTATTACCTAGCTATTTCCCTTTCATAATTATTGTAAAAACTTATATTCGGTCAGCTGGACAACTTCTGAATGGATTTCATTCAAAATTTGACATAAGTCTACAAATTTAAAGTAAGGTTTTATATAATCAGGTAAATTTCATGTAGATGTATATCAAATTTTATCCACCTTGTTTAAAGCGTTTGTTCACAGATAAAAAAAAATTGTAAATAGATGCCAGATATAGTGTTGAATATAGGGGACCTTTCCCTAACGAAGTATATATGCACTGTTCGTGAACATCCTGAATATACCTTGAGTTCTTGTATGTAAAAAATGGAAGATTCTACGCAAGAAAAATCGGGAAACAGTTTTATTGGCTAGTTATCCATTTATTTGCATCGAGATACTCCTTATGGTAATACAGTTTCAGATAAGCAATTCCATATCACGGTAATGAATAATTCTGAAGACAATAAAAATTATTTTCTTCATGAACTACTAATTTCAAGAGAAACTCACCGGTTTTTCGAGTGATAGTTAAAATAAATTTACTCTGCTTTTCTTCACGAAATACTCCTCACTCACACCCCACGTGAACATCTACTTTTCTTGACTACCACCCAAAATAAGAAATCTTTAATGAAAAACTTTCAAGTCAATGGGAATTCTCTGCCATCTGGTGCTAGGACGAAAAACTAATTACAACATACAGGGAGGTTTGAAAAGTAAATATTAATGAAAGTTTCTAAGTTGGAATTTTTTCAGGCTACAATGCTTTATTTTTGTGTAATACTTATGCTAGAAAGCAAGGAAATTATACAAAAAATTAATGATATTTAATAAGATTTATAAAATATTTAGTGAATTGTGTTATCACAGCTTTTAAATTACCTAAATAATTAGAGCATTATCACGCAGCATATATATAAATTTGAGTTGAATTCGATGTCATTGTTTGCACGAATCATGAATCAAAGGCAGTTGCAGTGGAAATAAACTTGGATGTTAAAACGGGGAGCATAAAGCAAGAGGGGGTATGTAAGTAGTATTAACATAGGTCATTGTGATGAAGTTCCATTGCCTTAGAACTAGCGAGAAAGCATAAAATATGTGATGCGGAATTACAAACTCGTGCTGATTTTCACGCGCCAACGAGAAAAGTGAAAAGATATGTGCATCTTATTTCAAAATGCTGGCAAAATTCAACTCGTGGCCCCTTATTTTGCATGACAGTCGCCAGATGAATAGTCTGTTTTAAAATTCAGTATCCAGCTAGATGATATATTGCGTTCATCCTACATTTCTGTTTTGGATCTGTTGTTTGTTTTTATTCTAAAAGGAAGTTGTTGAACATGAATGCAGTTAGGGTATTAATGGTTTCATTTTACTTCCATTCTTAGGGAGTTAGGCAGGATGTTAATATAAAAAATGATAAAATCTTTTTTTACTATTTAAATACTTACTATTTATATTAATTTTCTACTGTGCAATTCTGTGCAGTTGTAGTTGAACATGAATGCAGTTAGGATATTAATGGTTTCATTTTACTTCCATTCTTATGGAGTTAGGCAGGATGTTAATATAAAAAATGATAAAATCTTTTTTTGCTATTTTAATACTTACTGTTTATATTAATTTTTTTACTGTGCAATTCTTGTATTCAGATTATCTTATTCATAACTCTTTTAAAGGTGTTAAATGAAGTCTTGTATTGAAATCAATTATTTTTTCTTACTTGTTTAGTTCATACATAATATTTATATTTTAATTTAATATGTTTAGTTATTTTTTATGCTTGAATATTTATTTTCTTTTTAAAACTTCTCTGTTGTTTTATTAATTTTTATCGCATACAAAAACTGTCATTTTTAAAAATAAAACTTTTCATTTGTTTCATTTCTTAAATGATTGTTTTTCTTTCAGCCTCCAATACCCTTAATTTGAAAATTAAATTGAATTTAAAAGACAATTTCCTTTCATTTGAATTTCTGTATACATTGAATTTTCATCGCAAATGTTTAAACTGTAAATTAGTCACGTTTGCTGTATTGATTTATCCGAAAAGAAATTTACTCAAAAATTTTGAGATAATGTTATTAATATTCAGTATTTGTTTCTTCTAAATAGCATTCAATTAAATAAATTGCTCATATCAGACGATTCTAATATGTGAAATAAAATTATGCAAATATCGTCTGCTCCCTTTCTACTTTCTGATTAAATAGTAGCTGACATTTCCGTCTGTAAAATTTCGTCTCGAAATTTGTTACAATGTTTTTTAAAATAATTGCAACAATTCTTCCAATATTCTTTTTCATTTTGATCTGTTAGATTGTTTGAAATCGTGAATGAAGTCCTTGGGCAGTATTGAATAATTATTTTTTTAGCTTAGTTTTAACTTCATTATAAGAACATTTAAATTTAATAAATATTCGAAATTTTAATTCAAAAATTAGAAATTATGTTTACAAAATGCTTATAAATTTATAAAAAGGATCTAACATCCATCAATTTCCTTTGAAAATCAAATACCACAGTGAAATGTTATTTAAATGCCAGAGAATATCTCTTTGATGATGCTTAATTTCGTCATGCCTTTAAAATTAATGTAAACAATACGACAAAATGGTAGAAATCAATTTCTCCTATAATTGTAAGAAATTTAATATCATAATTTTTGATAAACGAAATATACATGAAGAAAAACATTTTGATCGTCGAAAAAAACTTAATTATAGATTTTGATGAATATCCAGGTTTTAAACTTCACCAAATTCAAAAAAAAAAAAAAAATTGCAAATTATCTCTCTGTTTGAGAACACCATAACTTAAAAATATTTTGAGTTAGATGGCTGAAATTTGGTATACGGACATAAAAACCGAATATATAGATTCGTATCGAATTTTGAAAGAAATCTGTTTAAAGAAAAACAATCTGCTGATTGTCTGATTGTAGGTAAAAATTCTACAATCAGAAAAAGAATCAGGCAATCTACGATGAAATTTGATATGTGATCTTTTTATTTCATTGTTTGTGTTGTGATTATTTTATTTCCCCCTTCATGTTACTTGTTACTTCTATTGTTTTTTAGATTTTATTCACACATATTTATGTGTTTTAATTATTATCGTCTACAATTTCCCAGGCCATATCATAGCTAAACAGAATGTAGGTGAAAATTCAATCATAAATTTGATCAAAATGTTAGTAGTTCTTACTGACAAATGTGAAATAAAGCTTTAAATAATGTGATTTTTGGTAGTAAAAAGCAACATTATTGCTAAAGAAGGAAAAAACAGTACATAATATTTAATTATCGAAATTCTGGTCCTTTTACATTTTGTGTGGAAATCAATATTTAAAGTACTATTTTAGAATTATTTAGATCTAGTTATAATTCTGATAAATTTCATAAATTTACTTTACAATCGCTGCTAATTTTAAATGAGTATTATTTAATTGTCTGTATCAATTATGCGTTTAATAATTGTTAAATATTTAAAAAAAAGATTCCAATGCCTATTTTAGTTTAAAATTTACCACTACTGGTCTCCCTTAATTCGAATTCATGGTGGAGCCTCTTTTTTTAAAGTGGATCAACCACCTTCGAAATTAATTGTTAAATGTTTAATTATATTTAATAAATACTGATTCAAAAACTTCAAAGAAACAATGTTCCGTAATAAAATGCTAAAAATATATAGAAGGATCATTTATTGACTTCACGTAAACTTTACAAATGACTGGAGCATACGAATTTATAGGCGTTCAATTATATTTAAAAGAGAATAATCAGTTAATCACATAATCAAAGTTAAACTTCAGTCTGACTTTAAATGTAAGATGATAAGACATTAGAATTAGGGAAGAAAGTTCATGTTAGGAAAATCAAGGAAATAAAAATCTAGGAAAATCAAAGAAATCCAAATTAAGGAAACTCGAGAAAATAAAAAAAAGAAATTCGGGGAAATCAAAATCTAGGAAAATCAAGGAAATCAAAATCTAGGAAAATTAAAGAAATCAAAATATAGAAAAATCGAGGAAATAAAAATGTAGGAAAATCGAGAAAGACAGTCCAGATGAAATGCAATGAAGAGTTTTCTCACAAATTTTGTCTTTTTATGATTATGATCACTCATTCGCTTTAATATAGTTAGAGTACCCTCAATCATTTCTCTGCAGTTCAGACCTTACTTCTTATGATTTCCCGATAATTTAAAAACTGTGACAAGACAAAATTCTCCTTGAAATTTGTGTAAAAGCGATGATTCGAAAAGATTTCATAGAAAGCATCTCTGGAATATTTTGAGACTATTGTTATCTTTTGAAAAAAAAACACTGAAATAAATGTTTCAGCAATGACAGTGAAAACTGATAGGATATAACAAATGCATTTCTTACCTCGTTCGTTGACTTTATATCTACAGAAGGAATTTCATGGCATTATTTCAGAAAAGCATTTAGCTCGGAATCTTAATATGTTTGTTTTCTTAATTATATTTGAAGAAGGACATTTGTTTGAAAATTCCTAATTCTTTTTTATTAATTATTGCATAAATATGCTTAAGTTCCTAATCATTTTAAAAACTTGTAAGATTTTTTACCAAAAGTAATAAAATCAAATTAACCAAATTCAGTTCACATGATAATCACCAAATTAGTCATGCCAACTCAATTTTTGAATGTTTTATTTACCCAGTAAAATATACGATATGATGTTACATCAGAAATTGAAGCAAAATATGGCTAAATTTTCTGCGAAACATATTAATTATGACGTCATGTTATGTGATTATGACGTCACAGACATTATTTTTTGTTTATTTTATTATTTTTTGTTTATTTTATTTTATTATTTATTTTATTTCATTATTTATTATTTATTTTATTTCAGTATTTATTATTTATTTTATTTTATTATTCATTATTTATTTTATTTTATTATTTATTTTATTTTATTACTTATTTTATTATTTATTATTTATTTTATTTTATTATTTATATTTGTTTTCTGGAAATGTATCTAATTTATTATATATATGCAGAAAAAGCTCATTTCTCTTACTATATTTTGAAACTTTATCATGATTTGTTATTTCCATTCTGTCCAGATTTTCCATACGTGATATTTCGGACCCCCGCCAGACGATGTCGGAACTTCAAATTCTGAAAACCCACAGAAGTGATACAGGAACGTATAGCTGTTCCGCTGTGAGTGACATTGGAACGGATGAAGCGACCATACAGTACATCGTTCAAGGTTTGTACATTTCATTTGCAGGCCGGGGTAGTCTTAGATGGCAGGGCGTTGGATTGCGAGTTTGAACCCAGCTGGCTGAAGACATTTTGTGGTGGTGGTTCGCGCACGTATAAATCTGTCGCGGTCACAAAATCCTCCATGTCGAAATTAATACCACTTGTAGTACTGGTTCAAAGATTATCGTTCTCTACTCCAGATCTAAATTACGATCTGTAGATGAGTGAATGAAGTTTTCCCCGTAAAAAGGTTGAGACGCTTGAGTTGCTAACTTGGGCTCTTGGGCCTAAAAGGGCGCTACTAAAAGAACAAGAGACGCAAAGCATTCGAATTAAATCGCAATGGCTGTTTAGTCAGCGGACTTGTCAATGACAAGTACCATTAGAAACAACAACATTTCATTTTCGAGGTAACTCATCATGACCTTTTGAAATTAACAATTATCTCTAACTGAATAATGGAAAACGAAGTCTTGTTAGATGAATATTCCAGAAGTCATGTCTCAAAATGCAGTGCATACAGACATAAACAAAGTAAGCATATATCAAACAGTTAAACTGAGAATATTAGAAGAAATAGAGAGATAACTTTTTAGTCAACACGAAGAGAATCGGTTTCTCTTGTAACTGTCTGGACTTATATAGGTCCCCAGCAAGTCATGAAATTTTCCCGAAGAATCTTCAGATCTTGGTTCCTAATAGAAATAACTTTTGCATTTTTCAAAATATTTATTTCATCGCCAGGATCTAGAGAGGGTATCAATGAACCAGCCATTCAGCGTCTATTAAGAATGCTTATAAATAAATCGTATTTCAAGATAGTAACACTCTACACAGAAGTAATATTACAGTTTTTCAAATATATAATCCAACCTTTTGCCAATCTAATTTACAGCTTCGGATTTTCAGAGTTGCGAAAGGCAGAGAACAGGTCATTGCGGACAAATGCCACTGTTTTTGGAGCAAAATAATGAAACGATTTCTGTTTAAATTCATCCTGAACATATTAAAATGATTCTAAATAATGCATGTAATAATGAAATCTTTAACATTTGTCTATTTTTCTATGCTAATTTTTTAATTAAATTTCAAAGCTTTTATATTTCAAGCAGCATTCACAACGGAAGGTTTGAGTTTTTATCATCAACTAAAAACTAAATAAAGGAAGTCTGTTAATTATAATGTTTTAATTTTTAGTACTTCCAATTATATTTTATTATTCATTTTAATTTTGATGAAATGGAAAATTTATGCGTTGAAATCATAGACAGCTTTGGCAATTAAATTATAAATTTTATAATCAAGGACACAATGAAGTTTAAAATAGGCCTTTTAGTTTGTCATTGTTTGATTGCATAATTCATTTTATTCTTCTTTAAAAACAGTGCTCATGAAATTTTAAAACCACAGGTAGACCCGATTCTCCTACTGACATCAATATAGTGAATGTGACGAGTCGAACTGTCACTCTACAGTGGGAAGTGAAGCATGATGGGAACAGCCACGTGACTGGAAGTGTTGTGCAATATCAATCGATATCAGGTAATAATCTTTAAATGTGCTCACAATACTCTAACTTAAATATATTTTGAAAAAATTATATTATATTTTTTTTATTTGCAGTTTTCGGGCTTTTAGCAAAATAAATTTAATAAAGCACGATAATTAAAATTCTTAATCTGAAGATTTAATCTTAAAACAATCTATACTTTGAAACTAGTTAAAATATCTCGCTTTGGATTGTACTCCATTTATATTTTTAAAACTATAATATGCTAAAAAAAATCATAAAATTAATTTTTAAGAATTCTTAATTATTTCCAATAGATTTATTTTAATATGCAAAAAAAAAGGATAAATTCAGATTCATTTATTTTCATTTATACATATCATCAGGCTTTGGAAATAATAAAAATGACCAAAACGGATTGTAAAATAATAATAGAGAAAATGAATTGTTATAAAACAATTTACTAAATGTTGAAAAATAATAAAGTTATATTTAAGTAAAAAGACATAAATAGTTAAATATTTATAGAACATCTTATGACTTCTTAATACGTTTAAAATTACAATTCGATGCATTTTAATAAATCTGAAAGTGTGGCAAATTTGGCGATATATCACCAAATCATTGAACCATAGATGCCCATCAAAATGAACATGATGTTTTAATTAGAATATAAACGAAATTAAATCGAAAATTTTCTGCACTTTACTTTTAGACTGTATACAAACAATAGTAGCGATTAAATAAAGATGTCATTTCTTGATATAATTATCTTTTATGCCACGCATTTAACCTAGTTGATTTGAATAGAGGTCACGGAGGTTTTGAACCGAAGGTCCTTAACCTCCGGGAATAATAGCTGAATAGAGTAATGGAATGGCAATGAGATGACTTAATAAAAGCAAATGCTTAGAAGAATATAAAAAAATTTACTTCGTACTAAATGTTTTTTGCTAATGAATCAGGGTCCTGTAAGCTTGTGTATTATTTGCTTTTTGTAAAACAAATATAAACGACAGCTATGGAACATCTCCTGCATTTACATTCATTGAAAAACAAATGCCTTAGTAATTCATAATTAATTAAAATAATATTTTGAACTACAATACAATCCGTCATTATGCCTAAATTCTCCTTTTATCCATTTCACTACTGTCCCAGCCCAACTGACCATGCAAATTCTATCTTTGTAGACCAAATTCTGTTTCAAATGAAGGGCACAGGATATAAAAAGAATTATCACCATTGATGCCTTCGATTTTTCCTTACATCCCTGTAATAGAAGGTTAGTAATAGAAACTGACCCACCAGGATAAAATTTGCACGGCTGGTTAGGCCGGACAGGAGTAAAATGGTTAATATTGACTACTGAATCATCATCCAATAAGAAGTTGATGGGTGGAGTTTCTTCATAGGAGTAGTGATCTATGTAAACTCATCAACAGAAATTTAGTTTGGTTTAATTTAAGTATATTAACGTCCATTTTAAAGGAACACTAGAGATATCTTGGGACAGACCTTGTAATCTTGAATCTTGATCAGATGACGAGAACGACAACTGAGCTGTTTCCTCACTTTTTAAATTTCCAGAAAACACCAGTGGGAGGACATTTAACTCCGACGAACTTAACGTGCACTGCTTACACGATGGATTTTAGGTGCAATCGGAACCATCGAATCTGAAACCATCCGGCTTCGAAGACGAGATAATACCACCAAATCAACGTGGCCCCACTCTTGAAATGAAAGACAGCAAATGACCCCATCCATATCAAATTGCACTAACGTGACCATAATAATAGAACGTGCAAAGTTCTTTGTCGTTTTCTCAACAAATTTGCTATGTTTATTAAGTTTTTGGCCTGAAATATAGGTTAAATTTTATTCAATAACGTACAAACTCAGTGAATCGTATTTTCTAGCCAATATTTACTCTACTGAAAAACGATTATCATTCTATAAGGTTATCCACAATATAAATTTTATCAATATCTGAAGCAAAATTATCAAACCAAACTGAAGCCTTATTATGCATAAATCGCAGTAGAATTTTAAGGTTATTTACTATGCTATTTTAGACTTAAGAAGATAGTTTTCAAAAAATTTTATTCATTAGCTGGTTGTTGTTTTTTTCATCATATTGAATTAGTTATTGTTGTTTTTTTTCAACATATTGAATTAGTTGTTTTTTTTTTCAACATATTGAATTCATTGTTTGTTTTTCAACATATTGAAGCAGTTTTTTTTTTTTTCAACATATTGAATTCGTTTTTGTTTTTTTCGGTTCTTGAATTATTTTAATTTCTGTTGCAGATTCCAGCTGGAATGGTCAAACATCTCAGCTGATAGTTTCTGGTTCGGAAAATATGGCAACCCTAAGAGCGCTGACACCTGTCACCCTCTACTTCATTCGGATCGTGGCGGAAAATGCTCTGGGGCACAGCGCACCAAGTGAAGTCATTAATGTCACCACGGCTGAAGAAGGTAGGCTTTTAACATAGAAATATGTGGATTAAAGAAATCATTAGGAACCCCTTATTTAATTTCTCTTATATGTAGTTAAAAAAATGTAGTGAAAGCCACAAAATTCGAACTTCAGGTTTTGACTTATCTGCACGTTTTAAACCTACAGGGTGATCAGCGAATAAGCCCTGATTTCAAAATTAAATATCTCTACAACAAAGATCGATAGAAGTATGCGGTAAACTGTACGTTTATTAGCAAAACAGTAAAAATGGTGTACAAAAGTTTAGAAAATTTAGTTATTAAAAGCGTTAACAGATGGCGCTGTAATCACAATGCCCGTAGACGCTTTCAGTGTGACGTCAAAAATGAAAAATGACTCCCGATCTGACTCCTTGTGACTTCTCTCTGTGGGGAGCATCGAAAGACACTGTCTATAGAAACAATCCCGCCACTCTAGGTGAGCTTGAATCGTTGATTTGTGTTGCATGTGATTTCATTTCATTTGAGATATTGCAAGAGTGATGTCGAATCTCATTGTTTAGTTACGCCACCTCATTGTTTCGAACGGTGAGCATTTTGAAAAAATTGTATTTTGGTTGCAAAGACCGCATCACTTTATTGTTTGTATTTTTTAAGACTCCTTTCAAAAAAGTTTTCAGAGCAGAGCGCCATCTGTAAACGATTTTCGTAATTAAATTTTCTATTGTACAGCATTTTTATAGTTTTGCTAATAAACGTACATTTTACCTCATAACTCTATCGATCTTTTTTGTAGAGAAATTTAATTTTGAAATCAGGGCTTATTCGCTGATCACCCTGTACATGAATTCGAAAAACACATATTTAGGAAAATGCCCATCAGTCTGGGATAAAAATAGATCAAAAATGCTTTGATCTAGAAGGTTGAAATTCAGTATACAGTATTCATATTACATTTGTAAATTTCTTACAAAATTTTGAGTCTAATCCATTTAGTAGTCTGTCTGTTCAGCCATTTGTATATGAGTTAATACGATAACTTCAAAAAGACGAGCGCCAGATTGATATAATTTCTTACACATATCTAAAATCCAAAGTACAGACATCTGATAAATTTTGAGCTAAATATAGTGAGAGGTTGACAGATTGTTGGTCAGTACTTTCAGAAGCATACAAACTCGAAATTTCGAAATCTTACTTTATCGACTTGACTAACTTAAAACTATCAAAACTAACATAAATCCTTACATTACTTTTACTTTTCTTCAGGTTTTAATATTTTTTCAAATATGGGTTCTGAACTTCTTTTTCGTTTTAAATAACTTACAATTTCCTATTTCATCAAATCCAAATTTCCCCAGCACGAAAAAGAAATTTTGAGATTAAGAATTTTAAAAAAAATTCGTGGTTGAAGCATCATTTATTTTTATTATTATTATTAAATTCTTTTTATTATTATTATTACTTTCTTCAAGTTTTAATATTTTTTCATATATGGGTTCTAAACTACTTTTTCGTTTTAAATAACTTACAACCTCCTAGATAATCAAATCCACATTTCACCAGCACGAAAAAAAACTTTTAAGACTAAGAATTTTAAAAAATTCGTAATTGAAACACCATTTTTTTATTGTTATTATTGTTAATAATTTTTTACAGTTTCCTATCGTTTTCCAACTCTATGTATCTTTACGGTTTTAGCTACTAAACGTCGTCTGTGTATTGATACTTTATATTTATGGTTCCTACTATTAACCCTCTGAATTTGTCGGTGAAATTCGACGACACCCTGTATACACAGAGAGAAAGAGAGACAGATAAGAATGTCCCGTGATTGTTTCAAACCGATTTCAACTGGTTTAAGACTTAAATTAATCAAGACATCAATATTTTAAAAAATAATGATGTTCCCACACAACTTGAAATTTGCGATAGATTTCATTTTTTAATTTTATTTTTCTAATTATGATTCTATTATCTTTGTCTTAATTATCTGATAAGATTATTTCTCTTTCTTAAATTAATAGTGAAAAATAAAATCTGGAAAGTATTTTATTTTCTGTTGTAATATTTTAAGTGATTAATTAGGGTATCTTTTATTTAACGGCGCCATAGAAAAATTTAACAATAAAGAATGATTTTAATTAATATTTAGAATGAATAACTAATAACATTAAGAATATCACTATTGCTTTGCAATATTACATTATAAATTGGTTTGTTAATGAAATTATTAAAATTCATCAAATGATATAAATTTTAATATTATTTCTCGAATTTTCTTATAGGTCATGAATTTATAAATTAGAATCTTCTATACAATTCAACCCAGAATATTATATTTTATATAATACCCAAACCTAGCTTATAGTAACTAATCTGAAATAATAGCAACCAGTTCCAGAATATTGTTGTCCAATTTTAAAAGCAAGTACTAGTTAAAACCTCCTTTTGCAAACCAAACAAGAATCTTGGAAACTTCAGCGAAATTCTAAACCATTAGACAAATGCAAACTCCACAGTTCCAGTTATCAATTTAACCTCTATACACGCGAGGTGCAATTTGACTTGTTGCCAGTTGTTCCTACCTTATTTTTATCATTTAATTCGTACTTTATTACCGTGAACGCAGAGAGAACTTTGTCTAGTTGGCAGCTTAAACAAGAATGAATGACTTGGACACGGAGTTGTGAATTGCATGTGTTGTAGCTCTATTAGAATGGATAGGCAAATCAATGTATATTTAATCAAGGAAATTAGAATTGAGTGTACTGAATGCCTGCATTCTATTCAATCTCAAAGGACTTTATGCCTTGGAGAGAGGTCTTTTAGGTCTTTTGTAGGAAGTGAAATTATTTTGGATGAAGACAAATAAGCAGCAGTCTGTAGAAGAGTTTTAATGGGAAAGAAATATTTTTTTTCTTTCAGATAGATTTTAATTATAATTTAAAAGTGTAAATATTTTTTAAATTCTTTGCCAGTATAATTATTATAGATTGTAATTTATTTGAAGGAATAACAAATTTATGCAAACGATATTTAGAGAATAATAGAGCAAACGATATTTTTGAAGAAATAATTAACATTGATAAATTATTTTTTGCTTTTTGAGTTTTGTTTTAAATTAATCATTTGCTTTTATTTTATTTTTTTAATAAAACTCATTAAAGAAAGGAAAGAAAAATTTGAAAATGAGAAATATATATTTTTGAGAAGTGGTTATAATTTCCTTGAAATGAAAAAAGTAAAATTATTTTAGATTGTTATTTATTAAATTTATTACAACAAATGATATTTTTGAAGAAATAATAAAATAAATAATTTATTTTAAGTAAATTATACTTTGTTTTTAGTTTTTCATTTTAAGTTAATCGTTTGCATTCGTCTTTTACTTGTTTCAAATAAAATTCTTTTTTTAATTAAATTTGAAAATGACTACAACATATTTTTAAGAAATGATTACGATTGCTTTAAAATTAATCAAGTAAAATTATTTTACACTGAAATTTATAATAATAAACGATATTTTTGATGAAATAAGGAAAACATTAGTAAATTATTTAGTTTTTTTTTTTAATTTTCCATTTTAAATTAATCGTTTGCTTTCGTTTTTCATTATTTAGAATAAAATTCATTTAAAAATAAATAATTTTGAAGATGATTACAATATGTTGACAAATGGTTATAATTTCTTCCTATTTTAATTCTGAACTGGTTACTGGCTGAAGAAATTTTTATTTGCTCTATATAAAATTTATCCTCGAATTATACTCTTGATTAAGCATGAAAAACTTATTTTGCAGAATGGCGAGAATTTTTGTAGTGTTCATATTTATTTTAATTACGTATTAACCATTTACTTTCTTTTTTATCTGTTTGAAATAAAATTCATTTTTTTAAAAAAGATACATGCAAAGATAACTGCTAGATAGTTACCTTCTGCTTCAGAAAAGTTTCATTTTCTTTGGTTTGAATTTTTATTCTGAATTGATTACTGATTGAGTTAAATTTTTATTTGTTCCATGTAAAAAATTAACGAGAAGTTGACTTGTAACTAATCAGGGAAAATATGCTTCGAAAAAAGGCCAGAATTTATTATTTTAATTACATATTAATCATTTACATTATTGTTTTATTTGTTTAAAATGAAATGCATAGTAAAAGAAAATAAATTTCAGACGATTTAAAAAACTTTTTTAACGAATGGCAATAGTTCTTCTGTAATTAATACCCTCATATTTTAAATACGAATTAAGAATATTAACATAGGTTTTTCGTTCATTTTAGCAAAAAATGAATAATTTGAAAATGTATGTATGCTTTGATATATTATTTATTTGATTTAGAATAAAAAATATGTCATATACCAGAGCTTTTTATTTACACGAATTTCCTTTATAAAATATAAACTTTTATTTGTTGGATAACAAATCTTTATAAAGGAAAATGAAAACAGTTTTGATATTATTTTTAAATAATATATTTTAATCATTCAGTGTTTCCTTCCTTAAAAATAACTAACCCTTAACTTGGAAGGCAAAATTTCTGGACTTAACTTTGGAGGTACGGTCAACGAGACTGCATTTCATTTACACTCAAATTTAATTTTTTTAATGAATGTATTAGTATGAGAAACTACCAATATATATTTCAAATATTTTTCTAGATATATAGATATGTTTTAGAAATTTTTCAAACGATATTACCATTGGAAAAACGAAATGCATTTTAACACACATTTTCATCTCAAATTACATGTTGTAATAAATAAGATTCTTAAAAACAACATATTACTTTTTACTCCTTAAATCTTGTGTATTTTTCCAGGATGTAAAGGTATATGTACAACAGTATAATGTAAAATTCAATAATTATGTGAAAGATTTTAAAAATTGAGAAAAGGTAAATTTGACCCTTTTTTTATCGGCTTGTGTGACTTTCACAGCAAGGTTTTCTAGGGCATTTTAAACTTACAAGTAAAGAATTGTTATGAAAATCAACCTATAAATTCTGTTTATATATATATATATATATAGCATCAGCTGAAACCAATTGAAAAAGTGTCCTTGTATTTAAGGTCACAAAACGGGAATCTATAGCTCCAGTACATTCAATTGACCAAAAAATAGATTAGGGGTAACCGAAAGTCCATCTCTATCGATCTCTCACAGACCATTCGTCCTCAGTTAAGGGTTAATTATAAACATTTTCATACTAAATTCCTCATTTTATAAATTATTAAAAGATTATTTGTCCTCTACAATGACAGATAAATTGTGTTTTAAGCTATTGCTTATACTTTACTGTGTATAATGAGAAAGATCATGCATAATATTAATGCTGTATAAAATAACATCATAATAATTTATGTCGTATCACTCATAATAATCAGCCATCAGCTATCCAATGGCATTTTATAATTTTCTATTTCTTGCATAATTCAGGTTTATTAAATAAACTTTTAAGTTATCTCATAGTTATTAATTAATTAACGACTGTTAAAATTTATTTCAATATTTTTTGAAAATATTATTCATTTTCAAAATTAATTCTTTGATTTTTCCAGCTCCTTCTGGACCTCCAAGGGATGTACAAGTTCACTCAACTGGGGCACAGTCCATGAAAGTTTCTTGGAAGGTAAAAAATTTTCTCAAGACATTTTCCTTTTTTTTTTTCTTTATCTTCCAATTAGTAAATATTGGTGGATTGTAGTATTGGTGGTAAGTAAAATGTTGAGCATATGCTCCTTCTATGTTCCAAGTTTGCCGGCGAAAGATAGATTCTAAGACTGGCTCTTCAGGCCATTAATATAAAATGGTCTCCAGATTTTCATCAACTTGTTTCCACCAGAAGTGCTTTTGAAAAAAATTCTGTAGATTTATTATTAACATTTGTAATTCTTCAAGATTGTTATTTTTTTCTTTTCTTTTTGTTATGTGTTGAGTACTTACTTCTGTAAGCCCCGTGTAATACTTTGCAGCATACAGAGGTTTCATAAAAGTTTCAATAAATAATAATAATAACAATAATTGTTCAGTCAACAATCAGTTCAATAAGATGATACCGACACATTCTCTGCTGCTTTAGTTACAAAATTTATCATAAAGAAAAAGTTGTCACCGAAGTATTTTCAAAAATAAATAATATATTTAGCACAGAAGCTCTTTATTGACCAACATATGAATTAAATTTTTCTGAGATTGAAATTGTACACTCAATAGAGAGTGTATAAGTTACTGGCAAAATATGAAACACCTGCATTCTACAGACTATCTAGGCATTGTCGGACGATTTTAGACATAGTATGACATATGAGGCATTGTATAGAATATCTATGCATTCTACAAAATGGAAAATGTTATTTTGGCAAAGTGTGAAAATAGATCCAGATAATAAATTACAATAAATGGCATGAATTCCTCAAAAATGCAAATGTTATTCTGAAAATTAATTCCATTCATAAAAATATTATTCAAAATACGAAAAAAAAGCTTTGTACAAATCGAAATTTATGAGTTTGTTATTAAGAGAAATAAAATTTTCACATACAAATCATAAAGAAAAATTAATGTTGTTGCAACTTGGTGATCCTGAATAACATCTTAAATTATATTTTCTAAGCTAAGACACTTTATATTTTGCACTTTGACGACATACATTTGGCGACTGAGCATTCGCAACTGATAAGATAGATCAGTTGTAAATAGAAACTTTGGTGTGATACAATTTCACAGCATAAGATTTGCCTAAGCACTTCCAATAGATAGCCCAGTACAACATCGAAATCTATGCGTTTGTTATTAAGAGAAACAAAATTTCCGTGTAAAAATCAGAAATTAAAATTAATCACGTTGCAACATGGTAAGCCTAAACAACATCTCAGTTATATTTTCTAAGCAAAGACATTTCATATTCTGGCACTCTTTTTCTGCGCATTCATTTGACGACAAAGCATTCGCAACTGATAGGATAGGTCAGTTGTAAATAGAAACTTTGGTGCGATACAGTTTCCCAGGATAAGATTTGCCTAAGCACTTCCAATAGATAGCCCAGAACTACTGAAAACGAAGCACAGCACTTTTTTTCGAAAACTTTTTGTAAAAAAAATTTTCCTGAGTTGCGCAGACAAGTAAGAAAAGAAAAGAATGCCCTCATGCTCAAAACGGATGAGCAAAAACTGCTGCCATATGCAGAAAGTATCTTGGCTATTCACTCTGAAAAGTATGTTAAAAAAGTTCTCTTTCAGGGGGAGATAGATTTTTAAGGACACCTTTTCCTCCTACCCCCTCTTGAGCGCCACCCCCCACTCATCCCTTCACCACTTTCCTTTGAAATCATTTAACAAGTGGTTTCGGTCTCGAGTATCAAAATCTTAAGCTACTCTTCACAAGATATTCTACAAATCCCTTGACGCAGCTTTGAATTCTAACTACTTTGCAAGAGAAGTTCAAAGTTATCTCTTAAAATAGAATAGAGACAAGTTCCAGGATAAGTCTTATTTGAGGCTTCAGCTACAGTTTAAGTTGAATAATCATAATTTTTTTATGTGAATTCGTTGGATATTCAGTTATTCTTCCTGATTCTTTAAATTTTAAAATAATACAATGTTGCAACATCTATAACTTTACATTAGTTAATTCTTTGTGGAGATAGAAGAATTTTATATATTTCATTGTATCAAAAAATTGTATTGTCAGTGCTTTAGAATGAATCATCATAGAAATTTTTAATTTGCTCTAACTTTTACTGTTGTATATTATGGAATCAATTAAAAAACTGAAAAATATATAATTTTCATTAAATATGGTTAATAACCACATTAAATATGAATTCAACTTAGACTGTGCAATTATTTTTAAAGACTTATAGATTATTTTTTAAATTACTTATATAAATTATTGAAAAAATAATTAAAATTAAAAATATTTAATAAATTTCAAAATAAAAAATCTAATTAAAGAATTCATAAAATAAATCTTTAATTAAAAAATTTTATTTAAAAGATTTTTATTTTAAAATTTTTAGCTTTTTCTTTTATCTAAAACTACGCTTATTGTGAAAACCTAAATAACTTAATATAAATTAACTTATTTATCAAAATTATTAAAGAAGTTTCACTTACAGTTTTCTTTTTTAATAAGTAATTTAAGTTATAACTTAAGTGTTTTAAAGTACACAACTGTTAAATATTAATTTCAACATAACATGTCTGATTAATATATTTTATAGAAAGTCAGAAAACATTTGTCAAGATATTGTGTATCTGGAATTATCAAAATAAAAGCATTTTTAATATTTTTTTGTCAAATATATGTTCAATCGGTTGAGAAAAAAGCATCTAAAACATAAATTCGAATTTTGGATACTTTTAACCACATGCCAGAAATTAATTGCCAAACAATTTGCCAAATCTGACACGATTGATTCATTAAAAATACTAAATTCACGCCAAGAGTCAAAAATCTATATCTATTGCACATCACTACTTTGTAAGACGTTCATTAGCATGCCAAGTTTATCAGTGGGTATTTGAGGAAATAATTCCAGCTTGTAGAATATTTAATTTAAAAAAGAAATAACACATGTGATGTGAAATAAGTGAATCTTTCTCATATTATCTCCTATAACGGTCTTAACCTTATTCCTTCTTATAGAATTGTTTACTTTGAATAAGTCTGAAAATGTCTTGCTTGGTATTCGAACTTACGAAGAATGAATCTTCCACAGGAGTCTAACATTTCGGTGAAGAGATAGTTCAAATTATTCTTTTCTTTATTCTTTTTGCCAAAAGATTGAAGCCGATTTTCCGAACCAAATTTTGACATGAAACTGCAATTGCAGTTCCAATGATATTGTATACGATATTGCAAATATCATATGAAATACATTGCATTTACATACTAATAAAAGCACAGATGGACAAAAAGTTAACATCTCAACGAGTTTGCTTCCAAATTTTTATAATTATCTATAATTCCTATATTAAAACTATGTATCAAATTTTATCCTGTTTTTCAGAAAACGTGTTAACTTATATTCGGACAGCCTGACAGATAGATTTCCTCCGAATTGGTTTCGCTCAAAATTTGATAGAAATGCCCAAATTTAGTGTAAAAACCGTATGCCATATTTCATTAGTCTATTTCAAAGTGCTTCTGAGTTACCTCTGTGATAGTTTAGTTTAGTTATATTAACGTCCCGTTTTTAAGCAACACTAGGGCTATTTTGAGACGTTCCTCGTAATTTTGAACAGCGGTCAGATGAAGAGGACGACATCTGCTCTGGAATGCGCTCTCCAAACTTCCACACCACACCAATAGGAGGACGTTTGGCTCCGACAGATATAACGTGCACTAGACCAGCTTACTTGACGCTTCTTTGGTAAAATCTGGCCTCGAGCCTGCAACCCTCCAGTTCCAAAGCCGAGACCTTACCACCAGGCCACTGTGGCCTACCTTTGTTATAGAGAGGCACACAGACATTGCAGACAGACATAAAGTCAAAAATTTAATTTTCAAATTCTCATTTCTCTAAAATCCTGAGATTCGTCACTCCCTAGAGTCGAAAGTTAGACGTCAAATTTTCCAGACTCAGCATTGGTCACACTCGTTTCACTCATAAACATCTTTTATACGGTGATAGAGCTCCGTTCTGCTCTAGATGCCAAGCGATTTTAACTGTTTTTACTCTTTTAATTGAGTTTCCTAATTTTGATCGTCATCGTTTACAATTTTTCAATGCATCAAAAGTAGACATGCAAATGCTGGTGGGGGAACGCCCACACAATAACCTTTTTAAAATTTTTAAAAGCCATTGGTTTTTATCAATTCATTTAAAATCCCTGCTTGTTGCCAATTTCTTATAATGTTCGGATACATGGATTTGAAATCTTATTAATCAGTTTCTAATTTTACAGATTTTTACTTAAAAATGCTTTTTTTATATTTTAAACATATGACAAGACATGGCTCTTTAGCGTCAAACCCCAGACAAATACAAACCATATGACTGGCGCAGCATGGTCAAATATGGCTCTTGTGCCATTAAATACCGCTATCCATCCATCAGTCCCTAGAGTCCAATTATTTACTATAACAATATTTTCTCTTCACTTTAAATAGAGGAAAATAATAAATAATTATGCAAATTAATACTCCTTATTAAATTCGTAAAAATGATGAGATTTCTATTTTTTCTAATATGTTTCATTACTACTTATTTTTGGCAGCCAGCAGGTCCCCTAAACATATTGTTACCATTTAATTTTTATTAAACTTTTGAAAAGTTATTTAATTCTCTGAACAATTTAATTTTAAGCATAAAGATAATACAGACATACACTGATGGAAAAAAATCCCAACACCAAGAAACAATTATTGTATAGTAATGAAATTTTAGGAATACATTTGGCTAGGTAACATATTTAATTGATTAAAGTTTCAAGATCACAGGTAGAGCTCTTGGCGAGAAAAGCCATTTCAAATGTGAAATGTTAGTACATTAGAAACCGGTGTAACCGCCAGAATTTTGAATGAAAGCATGCAAACGTGCATGCATTGTGTCGTACATGTGTCGGATATCAGTTTGTGGGATGGAGTTCAATTCCTGTTGCACTTGGGCGGTCAATGCAGGGACGGTTAATGCAGTTTGTGGATGACACTGGAGTTGTCTTCCAATGATGTCCCATACGTGCTCGATTGGAGAAAGATCTGGTGATTTAGCAGGTCAAGGCAACATGTCGACACTCTGTAGAGCATGTTGGGTTACAACAGCGGTATGAGGGCGAGTGTTATCCTGTTGGAAAACACCCCCTTGAATGCTGTTCATGAATGGCAGCACAACAGGTTGTATCACTAGACTGACGTACAAATTTGCAGTCAGGGTGCGTGGGATAACCACGAGAGTGCTCCTGCTGTCCCACGAAATTGCTCCCCAAACCATAACTCCAGGAGTAGGCCTTGTGTGTCTAGGCCACAGACAGGTCACTAGCAGGCGTTCACCTGGCTTCCTTCCATCTAACCAACAAACGGCTATCATTGCGACCAAGGCAGAACCGGCGTTCATTAGAAAACACAACAGATCTCCACTCCGTCCTCCAATGACCTCTAGCTTGACATCATTCACGTCGCAAACGGCAGTGGTTTGGGGTCATTGGAATGCACTGTACAGCGCGTCTGGCTCGGATCTTCCTTGAAGTAACCGATTTGAAACAGTTCGTTGTGTCACTGTGGTGCCAACTGCAGCTCGAATTTCAGCTGCAGACGCAGTGCGATTAGCCACAGTCATACACCGAATACGACGGTCTTCCCTCTCAGTAGTACCACGTGGCCGCCCGGAACCTGGTTTTCTTGAGGCAGTACCTTCCCTTGACCACTGCCGCCAATACTTATGCATAGTGGATATATTCCTGCCAAGTCTTTCAGCAATATCTCGGAAAGAAAACCTACCTTCTCGTAGCTCTACAACACGACCTCGTTCAGTCTCAGTGAGCTGTTGATAATGGCTTCTTCGTCTTCACAGAAACCTCCTTGACTAACATTAGCCCACTACGTCAAATCTCAACTGTAAATAACGATCACGAACCTTACAGCGCTTATTTAAAGCAAACCTCATTTGCATGTTCATAGTGTCGCTACTAGCGCCACACTTACGCACCTAGCTCGAAATTTGAATCGACGTCATCTTTCAGATGTATAAACACGCCTACCAAATTTCGTTTATCTAGCACAGCTCCTTCCTAGTGTTGGGATTTTTTTTCCATCAGTGTATGATGCATGTTACTTATATCATACATGTTAAGTCTTAGATTAACAAATTCTAAGACATCATAGCATTTTTAAATACATAAATGATTATTTAATTTGTTTCAAGATATGAGTTCATTTTTGTTAATAAAATTTTCATTTGTGATTTCTCTCATAAAGTGGGTAGATAATTGGACGATTTTTTTTATTCTTTGGCTTTCAGATACATAAGAATGCAGGACATGTAAACATTTATTAATACATTGAAAATGGTCTACATTTCCTTTGAACTAATAAAATGAATCAATAAAGCTATATTAATATCTGAGGAGAATCTCACACTTTAATAAATCCCCAATATCTGCACCAGCAATATTAAATAGATATTTTTAAACTTTAAAATATTATAAGAAATCATTTTTTTTTTTCAATATTTTCAAAAGAAAAAAAAATGAATTAATTTCGCCTAATTTTTATTTATTGAAAATTACAAAAATATCATTTTGGGGTTCACATTTTCAGTTTTTGTTATATATGTGCTAACTTTGGAATTGTACATGAATTGGACTATCCTTTTAAGGGAAAAGTCATTCACAACCTCCTTTATTCTTAGAATAGACATGTACATACTGCGCCATCTGCAGGTGACGAAAAGAAAAAAAAAGAGAGAGAGATCTCAAATTTAATTTCTTTCAATCAGTTTTTGTTTAATCAATTATTTTATTGAATGAATCATTTTAATCGTTAATTGACTTTTGACAGCCTTTTTATACCGCCAGAATCGTTTGAATTTTCTGCGATAAATACCTAATGGTTTTTTCCTCATTTTTGTAAAGAATTTTAATAATTAATATGATTTTGAAGGGTGACATATAAAAATATATTATTAAAAAGCATTAATATTTTAAACATTAATTTATTTTTTACATTATTGTATGTTTTATTGTGGTCTTTCGTTATGGCATTTCGTATTTTTGCTATGCTTAATATACTAATGACTAATGATTACTTAATATACTAAATGACTAGTGCTTACCATTATTCATTTATTATGCCGGTATCCATTTATCTACAAGATTAGAATGTCATTATCTTTGATATCATGTAAAGAATTTGAAAATTCTAAAGGATTTCTTATTTCACCTTTTATTTAATTAATGTAAGATGATGTATCAAACTAAAATATATTTTTATTCATTGAAAAGATGTGTTATTGAAATATTATTGTCTCTTTACGAAAAAATCAAAATCAATTACCTTATCAATTTGCGTTATTCTTTCCCCCATCGTTTCATTTTTAAGGAATAAGAAGTAGAAGAATTTTCAATGGAAATCAATTGAATGCTAAAAATGAAATGCAGTGTTTGCTCCTTCTAAAGTTAATATTTATTGATTTTATGAATACAATCGACTATAGTCTTAACTTTGATGTAAATACCTAAATATTTTACAAGATTTTATTCAATATCTACATCATATATGTATTAATTTCCTAGAACTCATTTCATTTTTTCAAAGTAAAATCACAGATTGTTTTAATAGATATGCTGCATATTTCAATCGCCTGAAAATGCTGTTTGATCTAAAGCAGGCAGAATAGATACACATATTTAATTGCCAGATAAAAGGCAGAATGGCTGGGGCATATTGAATCGATAAACAAAAGGCAGAATAGATTGATATAGGGAACTGGCAGACAGAATACAGGACAGATGGGAATGTTGAATTGGCAGACAGAAAGCAGGATGGGAGGTCATATTGAATTGGCAGACAGAAAGCAGGATGGGAGGTCATATTGAATTGGCAGTCAGAAGGTAGAATCTATGGACATATTGAACCGACAAATAGAAGGTAGAATAGAAGGACGTATTGAACTGGCAGACAGAAGGCAGGACAGATGGGAATGTTCAACTGGCAGACAGAAAGCAGGATGGGAGGGCATATTGAATTGGCAGGCAGAAAATAGAATCTATAAACATATTGATACGTATTGAACTGGCAAATAGAAGGTAGAATAGAAGGGCGTATTGAACTGGCAGACAGAAGGCGTGACAGATAGGAATTTTGAACTGGCAGGCAGAAAGCAGGATAGAAGGGCATATTGAGTTGGCAGACAGAAGAGTATTAGGGCATTTTAAACTGGCAGACAGAAGGCAGAACTGAAGGATATAAAAAAAACCATTTAAAAAAATAACCATAAGAAATTATTGATCTTAGTGTAAATTAAAATGAATTCAATAGTAATATTGCTGATCATAAATTATAGGAACTGTCGATTGTTGTGCATATGGATGATTAGTAACAGCATCCTTGTTGAGGAATTAATGAGCTCATTGAAGATAATTTTTATACATGAGGATATAAATTAAATAATTATATGTAAAAAAAGGAAATTTTATACCAAAGGAAAATTATATATAAAAAAAGAAAGTTTATAGGAAATAGTTGATATGTAAATAATCCTGAAAAGAAATTTTTTTTAATGTAGTTGGTAATAATAGAAGCAACATTGACAGTTCTGCCATCTGAATCCAGTTGCCTCTGAACAGTCATGCCAGTAAAACAACGAACAAAACAAACTTAAATTGATTGCATCATAATATTTTTTCATCTTTTTAACCTTCCTCTTCCACAGCCTCCTCCTGATGACGTTACAAACGGGATCATCAAAGGATATTACATCGGATATCGAATTTCATCGACTTCCGAGCCTTATACCTTCAAACAAGTGGAACGATCTGCTGAAGGCCAACAGCAATCAACTTATATAACAGGATTGCAACCTTTCACTAAATACGACATCGTAGTCAAAGCATATAATTCAGCTGGAGCAGGGCCAAAATCAACTAAAGTTACAGGAAAAACGCTAGAAACTGGTAAGAAAAATGATTACTTGTAATTTTAATTTAATATTAAACCATTATTTATCTTAAAAAATTTAATGCAATAGACTGTTTCATTGGAATGTTTAACGGAACTGGTGATGCCTAAAATATTCCTCAATTTTCATATTATTGTATACAATTGTTGATTAAACCAAAAGAGTATAAGCAGTTCACGCTAATGTCTATATCTCTGTGGCTATAATTATAAAGCTCCCTCTGTTAGATTTTCAACCTTCTCTGTTAAATTTGAATAAATTTATTATTTGCTAAAAAAGAAAAAATTTATTTGAATAATCAAGAGTCGAATTTAATTACAAAACAGATACCAGTTATCAATCACTACAAAAGTGTTTTGAAGATTCTTAAAAAAAATAGATATCTCGGTTCCAATTCATAAATATAATTGCCACTGGTAAATGGTATTCCACACTTCAGATACAAGATATTCTATGAGGTAGTCTTTGAAGTATAAGGATACGAATCTATGGGGTATTCGTTAAGATATGAGGAGACGAATCAATGAGGTATTCGTTAAGATATGAGGAGACGAATCAATGAGGTATTCTTTCAGGTATGAGACAACAAATTTTTCAGGTATTCATCTGAGTATAAGGGAACAAATTTTTAAGGTATTCGC
>JAPMOQ010060165.1:687403-720854 GCA_026543055.1 Argiope trifasciata
ACTCTTGCATTTATAAAGACCTTAAGCCCGTAATATACTATATGTCTCTCTAATTATCAGCCAGCTTCCACAAAATTATATTATTAAATGAAAGTGTAGATGATTAAGCAGCAAATTGATGTAAAAGCATTTTTTACTGGAACTATTCACCTTTTTTATTGAAAACAGAGTCCATCAGCATTTGAGTTTTATGTGTAGCACAGAATAATTTTCATAATTTATATAAATATCTCAGTTTCCTCTCTTTTATTCAATAGTGATATTCAGATATTCATAAATCAGTCAGTTTTAGAGATTGGCTTAATTTATTGAAGTTTCTCCCTTTTTGTTTAAAATATTAAGTAAAAAGAGAAATATATATATATTGTTAAATATATATTTATTTAAATATATATTGATACACAGAGCAGAGAATCTAGATAAAAAACATTCTTTCTTCTCTGCTAAAAAACATTTACAGACTCATGTTACATACTATGTATTTATTTGCTTCATTTAAACTCTTTATAGATCTATTTCTACTGTTAAAGTTTTACAAATTTGCCGTTGAACCTTGAACTGACAAGATATATATTAAGCCACAATTGTCTTAAATAAACCTGATTAATTTAATTAATAATACTGCAAAAGTTTCAAAAATTTTCTTTACATTTTCTTTTTTTGAAAAAACATATTTCATAATATTTTTTTGCCATAATACTTTATTTATTTTTTATTTAAGTTTTTTCATTCTGCTGGCAACGTATTATTTCGTAAAGCTCGTGTGCTGCATTGGTTTTATTTTTATTGTTGAAAAACCTGATTAAGCTATTTTTTAAATCCATTAAAAATAGAAATTAAATTTGTTAATTAAAACATTAGTATCACTAAAACGATTTTTTTTAAATCTAATATGATGTAAAAAAAATCAATTTTGAGCTACAATATTTTCAAAAGTTATGGCATGACCTCTAATTAATTCAAATTCTAATTAAAAATATGAAAAAATCACTCAGAGGTGCACTTTTCCAGTCCTCAAAGTATAGACGTACCGAAATTTGTAGCTGTAGGTCCTACGGTCTGGCCTGTAGAGTGTAAACGCACACACACACAATTGGCTTTATTATAAATATAGATTACAGTTTAATCTGTTAGATTGAGACTTTCAACGATATGATAGAAATATTCAAATTTGAAGTAATGATTTTATACCAAATTTCAGCCACCTAACTCAAAACGGTTTTGAAGTATGCTTGTCACAGACAAACGAACATTTTCCAAAGGCTAAATTTTGAAAATTCATCTAAATCTCGAGTTCGAATTTTCTGCACTTTCTCACACGTGTACAAGAAAGTGAAAACGTACTTTACAGACTTGTAGCTATATGAAATGTAAAAATTTGTTGAAATATCGAAGTTCCAATTTTTCCCTAATTACAATATTTTCCTTTTTAAAACAGAATGTAAAAAGGCAATTACAGCAATCACAATAAATTTTTAGAAATTTTATATTACTTTTCATCCAATTCTTAAAAAATAAAAAATAAATTGCCTTCAAAATTCCTTAAACTAAACGGGAAAAATACTTCAAATACCCATTATTACGTCAAAATATATCGAAAAATACTTTAATTCCTTAGATTATAATAGCTGAAAAACAAACCGTTAATCTTATTCTGTTTCAAATATCGCAATCATTAAGTCAAAAGCAAACCGATTCTTTTTAAATAAAATTGTATTCCAGCTCTTTTTCTCGTAATAAATATTACCTTTTCAACTGAGGAAGGGGAGGGGGAGACTAAATACAGATAAAATGTCATCTCAACACGATTCCACTTAAGTTTTCATTCGAAACATGAGAAATGAAAGTGGTTTCCATGGCAGCGAAAGCTTCTTCTTGCAATTCTCTATCTTAACAATGACTGTGATTGCCCTAATGCTATTCAGTCTCAGATAGTTTGTAATATGAAACGAACGAGAGATGTTTAATTATACGATGTAATAAATATGCATATAAGGCTGCTGATTTTTTTATAATTCTTTATTCGAGTAAAGTTTTGTATCATATTTAAAGTTCTGCTTTTATGATATTTTTCGAGGGGGGGGGGGAATCTGACATTTCTATTTCTGTTGTTTGGTTTATGGCATCCGTCTACATTCGAAGGAAAAAATTTAAAAAATTGGATTTTTAAAAAACTATTTAAAACTATGATTTTTGGATGTATTGTCAATTACATACTCTACATATAACAAAATTATTTGGAAGTATAATATGCTTTGAGCTATAGGAAAATGTGTAGTGAATTTTAATGTTATAGAATTAAGTTATGAATGAAATGTACCAAAATCTAAGAAAAATTTTGAGGTTCAAAGAAGTTATGGCTAAAATTATACGCATATATGCATTTTTTTCATAAATTCACTACTTGGTTTTTCTAAAAACACCAATAAATGAAAAAGTATTTCACCAACCATAAAACTTTTGGTTCATTTCATTGCCCATATTATTTAAGACACACTCAGAAATTTTTATGTAAAATACCTCTATCAGTTTTTGAGATATTCTGTTAACGGTGGAAAAAATTTTAGGAAAATAAAAGTTTTGAGAAAATTGAAATCAAAGACAAATTTTAGTTGATAAAATATGTGACTCTGGATGATAAGTCAGGTAGGTCTTCCTTTTCCTAGAAAAGATTAACTGTTTGGGAGAGAGGAAAGTCTGAACTACAAGAAAAAAAATTTTAAAAAAATTAGCCCATGTGGTCGATATCCAGTGCTTTTAACTCAGTCGGATACCTTAATTTTTTACATTGGTAAAGTTATGCATAGCCTGTTTTGAAATATATGCCTATTTCTAAACTCGTATCATAAAATTAGTGAAAATCAAATTTTGCATAAAATTAATTTGAAATTAATAGTTTTACAACTATAGAGATTCTATGAATAATTGTTAATAATTATAACTATTATATATAAAATAGTTGCGGGTATCAAATAAATTAATAAAAATATAAGATATCCTAGAGTCCGGCAAACATGTTTCAAGAATTACAGAACTGTGCAAAATAATTGGGACAAACTTGGTTTTTTATAAATTTATTCATTTTTCTGGAATTTTCTGCCTCAAACCAGTTTCAACTGCATTTTCTTACAAAAAATGGTTATTCGTAACTAATCTAAACTGGTTTGACAACGTAATTATCACATGTAGAGTATTTTACCATTAATTGAGTTTCAGATGCTATAAGAACAGGTCGACTGTGCAAATTGTCTTATTATAATGCATATTAAAAACATAAATATTATATTGCCGCATAAAGAAAGTTTACCAATAGCTCCGTGGCCGAATGATTAAAGCAAGTGGTCAAAACCCAGAATTTGCGGGTCGATGCTTGTTTGGCTGTTATATCCGAAGTATGGATTTTTTAGTTTGTTTCCTTAATTAATATTTCCTTATGGTCTATAACGTTCTAGACCTTTCTTTGCTATGTAAATTAGTTGTTTCTCGAATATTCTGTTCGTGTATAAAAGCTGATATCCATTAGTTGTGGGTAACTTCTCGACCTTGTAATGATGCAAGTCGCTACTTTCCCTCAATAAACTTGTTTGTTTGTTAAAAGCTCACGTTGTGTTTATATAAATCTTCGTGACAATATAACTCCAAGGAAAAAGTCTAGAATTGGTACTCAATCAGCATACTGCAATGACATTAAGGGATATTGTTTCAGCTGTTGGAGTTGGATAATTAATAAGTAAATTAAGTTTGGGACAGTTTCTCCAAAACAAAAAAGTAAATGTGGATCTAAACACAATACAGCATTTCGGACACACAATTTTTAGTACTAAATAATAAAATGCATCATCGCATAACATTAATCAAAATCATTAGCTACTGGTGTGAGAGTTGATTCCTCAACAGTATGATGAAGGTTTATTGAATCAGGCAAGAAAGAGCACCACTCAAAAAACAGTTCTTAACACTTCCAATGAAGAGAAAACGTTTGTATTGATCTGGGAAATATCAATCCTGTACTGGTAAAGACTGGAATAAGGTTGTATTCGGTGACAAAACATTTTTTCTGTCCAAAGGATTCAATCAACGCATTTGTCAGACGAAAAACTGAAGAACCATCAGAGATCAACATCTTAATCAAACAGTTGAACACCCTCAGAAGATGTTTAGGGGTTATTTTACATCTGGTTGGCAACCTCGTACCAGTTGAAGAAATAATGAACTCAAATAAGTAAATTTCAATATCAGAAGAAAAAATGGGTATCTGATGCAAATGTTTTCTGATGGTGTTGGTGTCTTTCAATAGGATCTTGCTCCATACCATAATTCCAAGATGGTGAAGAATTTTTTTTTCAGAAAAGATATTAAGAGTTGTGGATTTTCCTGCAAATTCTAGAGGTGAATTAAGACTTAAATCCCATCAAAAATTCCTTGAGCATTGTGAAGAAACGTGCGAATAAAATGGACTGCTATACTATGAGAAATATGAAATTATGCCATGGGTTACATGTTGATAACATCAAAAACGTATGAATTAGTAGAATCCATGCTGAAACGTTTTAGGGATCTCATTAAAGCTAGAGGAGGACATATTTACTGTTAGATTGCTATACCATATATTTAAGTGAGCCTATGCTAATTAAACAACATAGGTGAAGTTTTTTGTGTTTGTCTCAATTAATTTGAATAGTTCTGTATGTCTGTTTGTGAACACGATAAATTAAAACCGGTATGTGCTAGACAAATCGTTTATTTTAGTTAGATTAACATCCCATTGTAAATCAACACTAGAACTACTCTGCGACCGGCCTCGTAATTTTGAACCGTGGTCAGATGACGAGGACGACACCTGTGCTGGCATCACTCTCTCCGCACCACACCACACAAGCAGGAGGACGTTTGACCTGGCTGATTTAATGTGCAATAGACCCCCTTACACAACGGTCCTTGTTTATGCCAAATAGACTACAAATGGTAACATATCTAAACGTCATGAACTTTCAAATTTCATGAAAATTGGCGTAATTATATTTTTAGATGATGCTGATATATTGATTCTTTAGTTTACTTAATTATCTTAAATAAATAGACGGCATTGTGGAACTAATTCGTGTCCAGTCTCTTATATGCTTTTAAAACGTTTAAATCTGTCATACATTTAATTAAACATAGAAGATCATAAGATCATTTAATACCACACCACACCTCCGTTTCTAGAGCTCATGTGGTCCCTTTCCGGTTTGGTATAGATGAAGGTGGACTTTATTAACAAAAAAAAGTACGCTACAATGAATTTGAAAGGTTCAACATAACAAGTGATGATAAATGCTAGACTGAACTTCTTGAGTACAAGAAACTGGATGAGTGAGCATAGTAATATACAGTATGAAAGCAAAAAAGGCTTAAAAATATTGAGAGGGGGATGAAAAATAAGTTGTGGATAAAGTAAGATCTGTATTAAATGGTGTCTAAGAGGTAGTAGAGTTACTCTAATTGAAGCAGCTCTCCCTGATCTATTAGGAATCTAATCATGTTTATGATTCTACTTGGAAGAAGGATTATTAAGGACTCTTTTGTACCATATATTTTCTTGAGATGATGAGGGTTTTCTGAGATGCCATGAAAGAGTAAGGTCTCAAAATGATTAAAATGAAAAGGGAAAATATATATGTAATTTCCTTTTCAGTTGGAGCAAATTATTAATCGAATAGTGATCATAATCAGCCACCATAAATAAAGCTTTTTTATTTTGTGGAAATATTTTTAGCTTGAGTTATATTAGTATTTATATTAGTATTAGTATTTAGTTATATTAGTAAGTATTTATCCAGTTTTATATTTTGGCTCAAAATAAATACAGAACTCAAAAATTTACTTACACAACAGCGATAACTTTTCTTTTAGCTATTATTTCCCATAACCAATTATATAAAAAAGTTCAAAATGTTATCTAAACCTAGTACGGACATATCCTTTTTGACAGTTTACTTACTTTCTGATAAATTACCCCTTATTTCGCTGACATAGAATTTATCTTATCTGATGATATTATATCTGAGATAAATGTTTCATGTGGTAGCAATGTTGCCAATGCAGAATTTAAGTAACAAGAATCTCTTTTCCTACAGAATATACTCTACATTACAAAACGGACGATGGCAACTGGCAACACGAAAGGCTGAGCAGTGATGCCGAAAAGCACACCCTGCGGAATCTTCGCTGTGGCACCAGATACCACCTGTATATGACAGCTTCCAACAGCTTGGGAACTGGGGAGCCAAGCGAAGCTGTCCCTGCACGCACTAAAGGAGCAGGTACCTCAGTTTTTGTTTTCGTTGCTTATCGTTTCGTGCAGGTTGAAGGGCGAAATGTAATTTTATTGATTGCTTGGAGTTAATAATGGATATATTTACTTACTGGAATTTGTCACGAGAAAAACCAGTGTCAGGAATAAATTCACAGTTAGTTAAAAATTAAATTTATTTTCAAGTCAGACGATTTTTAATTTAATAAGATTTTTTTTCTTTTGTAAAAAAATTGATGTTTTTTTTTTTCACTCAGACGTTATAAAATTTGGTTTCAGGACAGATTTACCTTAGGAATATTTAATAATTTTTTTTCAGATCAGACGATTTTAAGTTCAGATTTTTAAGATGATAAGTTTTTTCTGTTTTTTAAAAAAAGAATGATATAAAATTTGGTTTCAGGACAAATTAACTTTTGGAATGTTTGATTAATTTTTCATATCATACGATTTTAATCCGGTATGATTTTTTTTTCTTTTGTAAAAAAACTAATGTGTATTTTTTCATTCAGGCGAAAATATTTTTTAAAAAAATTGTGTTTTCCTTTTCACTCAAATGTTATAAAATTTGGTTGAAAGACATATTTACCACAGGAATGTTTATTAAATTTTTTTTCTGATCAGACGATTTTCAGTTGAGATGAATTTTTTTTTCTTTTGTAAAAAAAAAGATGATGATATAAAATTTGGTTTCAGGACAAATTGACTTTTGGAATGTTTAATTAATTTTTTCCATATCAGACAAATTTTATCCAGTATGAATTTTTTCCTTTTGTAAAAAAATTAATGTTTTTTTTAAATTCAGGCGATATAAAATTTCATTTTAAAGCACATTCACTGAAAATGTTTAATTATTTTTTTTCAAATCATTTATTTAATATTCTTTTTTTTTCTTTTCTAAATAAAAAAATTGAATGATTTTTTTAACTCGGAGATAAAATTTGATTGCAAGACTGATTGATTGTAAAAATGTTAAATGCCTTTTTCAAAACAATCAATCTGTCGGGACAATTTTAATTTCATAATTTTTCCTTTTATAAAAAAATGAATATTTTTTCTCACTCAGATAATATAAAATTGAATATCGGAATGGATACATTGACTGTAGGAATGGATAAATTGACTGTAAATATCTAGATAAACAAGATAAATTAACCTTAGGAATGTTTAATTTTTCAGATCAGATGTTATATTTTTAATTCAATACGAATTTTTTCTTTTGTAAAAAAAATTATTTTTTCTTTATTCAGAGGATATAAAATTTGGTTGAAAAATAGATTGATTGTAGGAATATTAATTAATTTTTTAGATTAGACGATTTTAATTTAAGACAAATTTTTTCTTTTGTGAAAAAAAAAATTCACTCACACAATATAACATTTAGTTGCTGAACAGAAATATAGGAATGTGTAGTTTTTTTTTTCTTTATTATTAAAAAGGCAATTTAAAAAAAAACTTAGATTTATTTAATATAGGGTCCTTGGTGAATAGTCTGTCTGCGCGGAGATTTGAACAAACAAAATTAATTATCTCACGAACCACTGCGAATTTTGGAATAAAATTTAATAAACATACATAAAAGGTCTGCTGAATCTGATTATTAAAAAATTTCGTTTCCGCAATGGAAAATTTTTGAGAAAGTCGTAATTAATTCGGTTTATCAGTTTGTAGGCTGGAATAAAGTCCTCTCAAACTCTTTCCATTAACACCAATTTTATGAAGATAAGACAAAAAGTAAAAATATATAGAAGTGTCTTTTTTTTTTTGGCGACTGTATTATAGAATTTACATATTATTGTTCTGCAGATATTGGAGTAACTGATTGTGCCCTTCATATACTCAGACTCACTATTAAATAAATTTTTCAGGAGCCATAAAAAACAGTAGAATACATAGTATTCCATTCAGGATACAGCCATCCTTATCACGCATAAAATTTTCTTTTTACGCTCTTGCAAGTTATTACAAGATATGTAAACTTCAAAACACTTTTTAAAAAGTCTTTAAAAGCCTGGCTGCCGTTACTGCTTCAAATTTAAAACCCACATGTCAATTTTTCAGTTGGGCATTCCTTACATTAGCCCTTTAAACAGTCCTTATCTACAGCCCTTACATTACCCTCTTAAACATCCCTTATATGCCATCCTTATACAGCATCCTTACAGCCATCCTTATCACGCATAAAATTTTCTTTTTATGCTCTTACAAGATATGTGAATTTCAAAACACTTTTCAAAAAGTCTTTAAAGGCCAGGCTACCGTCACTGCTTCAAATTTAAAACTCACATGTCAATTTTTCAGTTGGGCAGTTCTTACATTAGCCCTTTAAACATTCTTTATATACAATCCTTACATTACCCTCTTAAACAACCCTTATTTTATGTTTTTACAATATCACCTTAAGCATTCCTTATATTATATTCTTACATTAATCCCTTAAACAATCCTTATATTGCCTTTACATTAACTTCCGAATTTACTTAATCTTTTAATGTTACGAAACATTCTATTTGAGCCATTTATTATTTCAGTCCCTATAATAATATATATATGTTGTATACTGGCGTCCTGGCACAGGGCTAGCGCATTTTCCCCATAATCTGAGTGCCCTGGGTTCGAGTCCCGGTTTGGGTAGGGTAGCTCTTCCTCTGTTCTATTTGTGAGATGTGTAAATGGATTTGGTTTTGTGGATTTTTTATTTATTTATTTATTTATTTTTGCTTAAAAGCCAGTTCTGGCCATACTACGCCAGCCTCATGGTTTATATTCAAAAACACTTTAGTAAATAAAACTATGAGATGTGTGAATGTTCCATCCCGTAAAAAGGGGTTGTGCAAGCGAATGAGTAATGCTTGAATGGAAAAGTCGTACTCTTGGACCTATTAGGTGCTACTAAAACAAGAGACGCATGCTATCGGCATAAATATCAGTCTTCGTAACAGCGGGGATTGTCCATTGCAAATGCCATGAGAAATAACAACATCTATATGGTATAAAATAACAAAAATAAAGCTACTTATTATTGTTATTTCAAATTGATTTTTATATTTAATTACCTAACGTCTATCCTTCATTCTGGATTTAAATGCTGAAAATTCAATAAATATTTGCACGTAACACATGCCTCATTGCAAACAAATATGCCATTAATTTATTTTATTTAAGATTATAAAAGTATTCATAGAGACAAATTATACATTTTGCTTTTTATAATCATTTTCCCAAGAAATGCTGGCAAATTCTTTTTATAAAAAATATCATTTTAATACATATTATATCGACATTGAAAAAAACGAATTACGGTAGTTATGTCTTATGATAAACGGAAAACACCATTTCCGTGTTTTATAACAATAATCTACCTATACAGTAATCGATCTCAATTTGCTCGAATCCGAATGCTCGCGTTTTATAAATTTCCCCGATCATCATAATTGAGTTTCTAGCATTCAAAGCAATTACTAGAGAATAGTTCCCGAACAGATCGTTAAAGCGCAGATTAACGGCATAATTCCGATTCATCATTCCAGCGGCTGATGAGTTACTGAAAGCGTGCATTAGCGTTTGAACGTGCTTTTGTAATGCCTTTAAATTCGTTGGCAGTAATTGTTTCATACCGGCTAGATTATCCAGGGCACAGGACTTCCATAATGGCGGAGATGATTGTCCGCTTCAGCATTAAAGGCTTTGACCTTTGGAATATATGGCCGTATATGGCGTAGTTAATGTAGGAATAAGTGCTTGATTTTCCATTGTTGTCTGTTCTGATATTCATAGAGGTATATGGGCGCATATAGTTGTGACGATCTATTAAGAGACTATAAAGCATATGTGATATTAGAAATGATATCTGGATAATTGAGCTTTCTATAAAGAAAGACTGTATAAGCATATGGGATATTAGAAATAATGGTACTTTTTTGTTATACGGGAATATGTGCTTGATTTTCCATTGTTGTCCGTTCTGATAGTCATAGATATATGGGCGCATGTAGTTGTAGTGATCTATTAAGAGCCTATAAAAGCATATGGGATATTAGAAATAATATCTGGCAGATTGAGCTTCCTATAAAGAAAGTCTGTATAAACGTATGGGATATTAGAAATAATGGTACCTTTTTCTTTTCGAGCCCAAGATATCGCCAATGTGGCCAAACGCGAGTCAAGTCACCAAGCGAAGTAAACGGCAAAACAAAAGTTGACAATGTGAACAAAATGAAAACAAAGTTGCCAAGGAATAACAGGAATTTGGCTAATTTGAATGTTAAATTTGACGTAATTATGCATTTTTGGAGACTTTTTGGTGATTTTTGAATTTTTCCAACCAACGATTATTTGGCGATTTTTTAATTGCGCTGGTATACCGGACTAGTACCGAAATAATATCTAGAAAACCAAGCTTTCTATAAAGAAAGCTTGTATAAAGGATATGGGTCAAATAATTTATGAAAAACCGACCTGTCTCGATGTGTACTTTTCTGTAAATAATGTTTTTTAAAAAAATTATTACATATGAACTTTTACATACTGATTACATACGAACATTTTACCTACGTATGAGCTGTTCATTTAATAAAAAAAACTCATGAAAATAGTTTTTCTAACATGTTATTTGAAACAATTTGCAATATTATAATATTCATTTTACAGTTTATCTATCATTTCTTATGTTTTTGAACTTGCACTCAGTTTTACCACTGTGCAATGGTATCCAAGATGACACTATATAACATTGTCAGCATGAAAGCAAATAGAAAAAGTCTCTAATAGCTAGTTATAAAAAAATTGTATAAAATTGCATTTTTTCAGGAAAAACACCTACTTATAGAAAAACTTAAAAATAAAAAAAATATTAAATATAAATAAATCAGTAAAAAGTAAAGCAAAAAGCGAGACTCAAATAGAGGATCCGCAGCACATGCGTCATTCATATTGCTCAAACCAACGTGTTGCACTGCCCACATTTCAAAGAGGAAGTTGAATATATTTATTCTAATAGGCAGTTATAAAAAATGGATTTTTTAATGTAAAATCGAGTCTCTCTTTTCAGGAAAGACACCTACAAAGATAAACTTAAAAAGCAAAACCTAATTTAAATATAAAATAAAATCGTTAGAATCATTTCCAAGACACACGAAATAAATTTACATAAATGCAAGGATTTTTCATCTAAAAGTATTAGATAGTAATAAAAGGGGAAAACACAGCACAGAAAATGTTAAAAATGCAGAGCTCATGCGAGCAACAAACCTTCAAAACTAGTTGCCTTTCACCAAGGAATAATACTGTTCGTTTCAGTATCCTAAGATCACTTTTTGAAGATTCCATTTCACTAAGAGATAAGACCCGGAATGATTTGCGCATTTCAAAATTCTTTGATCTTGATTTCCACTCTATTAGTACTTTTTACTCTTTTTTTTTTAAGTGTAATATGAGTGCCGCGTTACTTTAAATCTTATAATTACATTTTTATTCAAAATTTATTTTATTTATACGTGTAATTCAATTTTTCTTTTTTGTTAAATATAACCGTATCCTCCTTTCGTCTTTAATCTCACCCTTATTTTGACGAATTAAACCCATCCTCACGCATGCGCAAAAGCGTGGGAGATTTTAGAATCCATTGGCAAACAATACATGACTACAGGGTTATGCTCAGGAATATAGTTTTGTATGTAAAATTTTCTAAAGAGATTTATTAATCAATAAATAGCCCCAAATCTACTATGGATGTTTTTTGGAACTAAATTGTCTCATTGTAAATAGTATAATTTTATTTTAAAAAGAAAATTTAATGTTTATATATTTAAACTTTAATAAATTAATTTCCTAAGACATAAAAATAGTTATTTAAATAGTTGCATAAAGCTTCTATGATTGACAACTGTCATCGTTAAATCTCCACTAAACATAAAAATATCTACATATAATATAAAAATGGGCTTTGAGTAGAGTTTAATCTTTAGGCCCTTTAAATAAGCACCTCAAAAATATAGTATTGAAGGGAAAAAACTGCGTAGGTTATTGGAGAAAAGTGGATATCACGTAAGCAGGAAATTTAAAAAAACCTTTCGAACAAATAAAAACTGATTTTAAAAAATGCTAGTTTCAGAACATAGCCAAAAACGTTGTGAATCATTTTTAAAATAATCGGAAAATTTCTCGAAAAGAACAATGAAAACATTGGAAAGTTAATTCACCACATTACGTGCCGCGTTCAAACGGGTAATATTTCCCTGGGGTCAAGACATTCTTTTTTATAATTTGCCATCATTGTGCATCAAATACTTTGCTTGATGTATGATATGATTAAAAGGTTTAGTTTTATCCATTTTAGTAGAGTTTCATAGCGCTTTCGTGTTTTATTATTTTACGTGGGCCAAGATGTCCTGATTAATAAGGCTTTGGATTCGTATATCCCTTAGGGTGTGAGTTCGAACCCCGCAAGCAGAAAAATATCCGCGTGTGTGATGACTGGCAGTCTTATAAATTTATAATGGTCACAAATTCCTCCACATTTAGAGTAATACCACTGGCAGTGCTGGTTCAGAGGTGATCGTTCTCTGATCCAGGTCTTAATTATGGTCTGTGGATGAGTGAAGGAAATGTATGAATGAAGTCTGCTCCGTAAAATGCGTCCTGACACGTGAGTAGTTAATTCGTACTCTTGTCCCTAGTTGGCGCAATTAAAAAAAACAGAGACGCTCTTTCGACTTAAATCGCTAAAAATTATCAGAAGTAAAAATTTTCATAAGTAGAAACAACAAGAACAATTATTTTCCAAAATTCAAAAACAAATCTGAAAAAACAAATTAAAATTTCGGAATAAGTTATCTAGAAAGTTATTAATAGTACTTTACTATCTTCAGGACTATAAAATATTCCATGTTAGCGTGGTAATATTATCGTTGAAAACAACAAAAATATTAATAAATAAACGAAGAAAACAGCTAAAAAAATTAAAGACAGAAATATGTAAGAGAATATCAACGAAAAAAATCGGTAAGTTATCCAAGTGTTAAAAATATCATAAATATCAGAATATTACAATATGAGACAACGAAAAGAAATCAAAAGTTTGAAAATTCTATTCAAATAAAAATTGGAATGGACCAATTAAAATATCAGAATAAATCATCTAGAAAGTTTGTAAATAATACTCAATTGTCTTCGAGAAATAATCTACTCGAGAGTATCAATCAAAAGAATCGCAAGTTATCCAAGAATGCAAATATATGTATTAGAATATTACTGTATGAGACAACCAAAAACTTTAAAATTCGAAAAATTCGGTAAGAGACAGTTAAAATATCGAAATAAATCATCTGGAAATATTTTAAATAATACTTATCAATCTTCGGTACTTCTTTTATACAGCCAACCACCCTGTCACCACTGAGCGTAGCAGTACCGACAGGATTTGTTGTGGTCGACTGCTGAATAAGTATTGTCCAATCTTACACTGACCGATCAATCAAACTAACATTCGATTCGGGGCAGTAAATAGCTGTCTTTCTCCCCATCTGCACACTCTCAAGCAGTTGGAAGGAAACTATCAATATTTAACAACACATCCTTCAGATGGTTTTGAGATACATGATGCCATGAGTACTGTATTTAAATCGTTATTTACTATCTTCAGGTTTTTCCTTAACAATAAGACCTCTATATATTCCATTAAATAGTGGTAAACCGTACCAATTTCTCCACAAATGCATTTATTTTCCAGCGTTCTTACAAATCTTTGAAAATATGCAAGAAATCTCCCATGTCCACAATCTTCAGGACTAAAATGTTCCATAAGTTATCGAAGAAATTAGCCCCCTTCCCACCAAATAAAATCGAAAAGTAATCTAAGAAAACAGCAAAAACACAAAGAATGAAATGTGTTCGAAAGTTTCAACCAAAAGCCTCGGTAAGTTATTTTATAGTACAAACATAAATATCAGAATATTATAGTTTGAAACGACCAAAAAAATTCGAAAGCTCAACAGTTCTATCCAAAAAATCGAAAAGAACCAATTAAAATATCGGAATAAACCATTCAAAAAATTTGTAAATAATATTTCTTGAATATAAAATATTTAATACACAAGTCTACAAAACCACCAATAATCATCTTTTTCATAACAACAGCAACAATTTAGATAAAAACTACCTTTTACTAGAAAAAAGTCCCATCCACCGAGTAGAAGCCCCGATAAGAACATACAGAAACCCATCAAAAGTGCAATGATTAATCGAAGCATTTCTTTCGAACGCCGGGATCGATACTGGCCGTAATCACTTGTGTGCTTAATGCATAATCTCTAAGGGGGTTAGGGAGGTCGCTGATCGAGAGAGGCTTGCATAACGAGCTTGCCACAACAGCTTGCAACCAAAGCCTAATGTAACCAACTGTTGGGACCTACCTTCTTTTTTTGTCCCACGTGATCGATAGGATAGACCGACCGATCTATCAACGACTCAAGTCTACTTTTTTTTGCTGTTGTATTAATTGCAAATTTACCTGTTCAGATTCAGGAAGAAAATAAACGGTTGAGAATCTGTTGCGTCTTATTCAACAGGAAAATACTTCGAAGGATTTTTTCTTTCTTTAGTTTTTACTTTATGAAATTTACAAAAAAGAACGTACAACTACACTGAAAAACAAATAATTCGACCTCGAAGGTTGAGTTATTCTTTATGATCTAGACCTCACTGAATCAAAACACACACACACACACAGAATTTTAGAAATGTTTCTAAATGCGTTTCTACACTATTTGCTATGAGTCGGAACACCACTTTCATTTACGTAATCAGTTTATTTTGATCCAATATATGACAGAGAATTGCATGCGGCTGTTTGCAATGACGATAGAAACAGATGAGCGGATTTGCAAATGAAGGAACTTCAAATTGATCTAATGATCCGAACATTATAAAGATGACAGAATGTAACGATTAAAAATTCCATAATTAAAGTAAACACATCATATTCTACTTAAATAAAAACCGGGTTACCAGATTGCAAGTTGGAGTCGTAGTTGATAGAGTTTTCTGACGTTAAAACACTTCTGATTATATAGCGCCAACAAGGTATAATGCAAGTATATGGTTCATAAGATTGCAAGTTGGAGTTGGTGTTGAGGAAGTTTTCTGGCGCTAAAACCACTTCTGATTATATAGCGCCAACAAGGTATAATGCAAGTATATGGTTCATAAAATTATGGTTTATAAGAGTGCAAGTTGCAGTTGGAGTTGATGAAGTTTTCTGGCGCTAAAACCACTTCTGATTATATAGCGCCAACAAGGTATAATGCAAGTATGTGGTTCATAAGAATGCAAGTTGGAGTTGGAGTTGAGGAAGTTTTCTATCACTAAAACCACTTTTGATTATATAGTGCCAACAAGGTATAATGCAAGTATATGGTTCATAAAATGATCACGTTTTAAAAGGTTAATCAAAATCTCTGCTTCAAAATATTCAAGACCTTAAAAAGTATGCACAAATGAACTGTCACATAGATTTAAAGCATTATAAAAATGATAAAATACTTAAATAAAGTAAAAGAAACCAATCGTTTTTAAAAAAGTAAAAAGTTGAGGATGAGGCCTTTTATGAAGGATGTCTTTTAATACAAAATGAGGGGAATGAAAACATTCAATTCGTTGATAATCAAAACGTGGGCACTCTATCAATTGCATGTTGGAATAAGATACAGAAGAAACAGAAAATACAAAACTTATTAGGAGTGACAACACTATTTCTGAGATAACCCTAAAGACCTTATCACACGGCGAAATATCGTCTGCACTTTCCGTCAGCTATTTTCCATTTCTACCCTCAGAACCGGTGAAGCAAGTTTTTCATAATCGACAACTTTTTCTAACCAGTTAGAAAATGCCGACGATAGTGATGAAAATATTGTCCGCAAGTGAAATTCAACCAATCGTGTAAAATTTTGACGCCACGATGACGTCATTTTCTGCTTACCGAAAGTGCCGACGATATTTTGCAGTGTGATAAGGCCTTAAGATAATCACAATTCGTTGACGACATGGCTTAGGGTTACTCGTCCTTCCCGTGATTTGGTCCTCCCATGTTCCAATTTTTGTTCATGCGTGGTGATTTTCTACCTAATGTTCTATCAATGATACAATGGGTAAAAAGGAATTGCGCAAATCAGTGGCATCTTCATGTGAGCTAGAAGTCAGACTTCTGCCTTCCGATGCTCAGGGATCTTTACCCTCAAAAGCTACTGCACCTCCTTTACGTTGTATCATCATAACTATAAGTCATTATTCTTATCAGTAATTCACAACATTTCGCTGATTCTATCTTATTAAGTGGTGACACCAGGAAGGATAAGCGCATTTCCGGTATTCTTCTTCATTCTTTGACATTAATTTCCGTTCTACTAGATACTTTTTTTGCCAGTTTTTTTTTAAGTGTGTGTGAGTGTCGAGTCCTTTCTGACCGAATAATTTTAAGTCAAAATTCATTTCTTTTATTTTCACGAGTAATTCTTTTTTTATTTTATTGTTAAATGCAAGCATTTCCTACTTTTGTTATTCCTCTCGCTCCCATTTGGGCTGTTTAAGCTCATCCTAACGCATGCGCAAAAGCGCGGATAGTTTAAGAATCCATTAGCAAACAATAACTACTTCGACTCGCTATAAGGAATATAAAAAAAAAATCTCAATAACTAAACCTCCTCAACACCCTTAGTGAGAACTGGGGTTGAATCAAAAGAGTCCTCCCCGACTATGGTATAACCTCTCCCTTAGGAGATGCGACCCAGCATCAGTAGAAGATAGCCGACCCCACACCATTTCTATATACTCACAGATGGCATGAACCAACCACCATACTGGAAGCTTCACATCCTCACATCTGAGGAATATCCTTTATGCAACATAGATCTCCCCAATTCTTTTTCCTCAGTAATAAAGTTGTTATCGACCCACCCGCTACCTTTGTCGGGAAAGAAGCAAAAGTCAAGAATGCCCGAATATTTATTTTCAGAATATCGCATATTCGAATGTAATTTCCTTTTCGACATAATGAAAACAAAAATCGGTCACAAAGCAATAATTTCATTGCCAAAATTACATATGTAATCCCATTATATATTAAATCAGTGCTATTTTAAGTCCTCGAAACTTCCTCACATATTCTCTAATAAAGGTTTTATAACTATTCCTTAGCATAAAATTGAGGATCATCGATTTGATTAGGTCTCGTATGGCGTTGGCACATAATAGTTATGAAATATAGATCTGTGGCATGGATTTACTTAACAACAAATTAAGCAAAACTGAAATGATTCTACTTAATGTATTATTTCAAATTGTATTTTGGCCGTTATTTCCCTACCGAATTAAACCAAAATTCGGTAAAAAAATTACAGCTACAATCATAAAATCACAAACCGGATTCCACCGATTTACATTATCACGTTTAATTATCTGCAAACATACAGACCTAAAAGCGGCTAACATTCCGACAGATTTGGTCAAAATTATACATAAATCTACATTTTAGTTGCTAAGTCTGAGTACTAAATTTAATTTATTAAGTTTATTAAGCTCTTTAACTTTAAAGTTCTCGAGTTCACTTGTACTCGAATGGTCAGACAGATAGACTTCTTCTGAATATATTTCTTGAAAATTCGATAGAAAAATGCAAATTGCTTCTTCAGTCCGCATACCGAATTTCATTCGTCTAAGCTTAAATGTACTTTTCTTTTTGTACTTTTGCTTAAAATGTAATTTGTACTTTTTCAATTTAAAATGTACTGTAATTATGATTTTAGCAAACAGACAGAAAGACGTAATGCTGAAAACATGTTTTTCAAATTCAGATAACTTTGAGTTTCGACAAAATCTGAAGTTTATAAACGTACAAACTTAGTTTAAAGTCCATATACCAAATTCCATTCGTCTAGCTTGCAGAGTTTTTGAGTTATCCAGTACATAAATACAGACAAATAGACGGACATAGTGCAGTTTTTTTATTTTTCAAGTTCAGGAATGTTGGAAATTTGAAGATTCGACAAAATCATGAGTTTTCAATTTTCTGATGATTTGAATCATTTATTTCTATTACTATGATGGTCTGGTGGTAGGGTGTCGGCCTCGAAACCGGAGGGCCTGATTCCACCGAAGAACCGTCTTGTAAGTGGGTCCGGTATACTTTAAATCCGTCTAGGCCAAACGTCCTCTAGCTGGTGTGGTGTGAAGAAGGGCCTGCCAGCTCATGTGTCGTCCACGTCGTCTGAACGTGGTTAAAAATTACGAGGTCTATCTTGAAATAACCCTAGTGTTGCTTTAAAACAGGACGTTAGTGTAACTAAACTAAACTAAGCTTGTCGTGATAATTGTCGAGTTCACTTTCATTCAAACTGTCAGACAGACAGATTTTCTCTGAATGCATTTCGTGCAAATTCGGTCAGAAATATACAAATTCCGTTTAAAATCTATACACTGAATTTTATTCGCTTATCTTAAAGCTTTTTTGTAATATCATGTTAGTAACAGACACAAAAAATAATAAAATGGGATTTTCAAATTCAGAAAGGTTTGAAATATAGGAATTCATCAAATATAGATTTTGTTTTAAATTCTTCATTTTATTACTTTATTTCTACTTCAAAAACGATAAAGCAATAACTGATTTGTTTTTTTTTCCATCAAACTTATTTTAAACATATTTAACACCCGAGTTCCTCACAATTTTATAAAACAAGATCAATTGAATCTACAAATTCTGTGAATAATATATATAGATGTATAGATTTATATAGAAAATCAAATATAGATTTTGTTTTAAATTTTTCAATTCATTACTTTATTTCTACTTCAAAAACGATAAAACAACAATTGATTTTTTTTTATCAAACTGATTTTAAACATTTTTAACACTCGACTTCCTCACAGTTTTATAAAACAAGATCAATTGAATCTACAAATTCTGTGACACCAAAATTTGCAAAATAAGAATTAATTTCACGACAAAAATGTCCTACCAATATGCGCAATTATAAGATATAATTTAAGCGCAAACAATAGAGCAATTACTTTAATAGCAATGAACAGCAGCCAACAAATGCTTAAAGAAATGTGTAAAGCGTTTCATTACCATAAAGAATCAATAGTTTCAAAAGCCCCACTGTTAAAGAAACTTTTCCAAACACACGACCTGAATTGAAAGCTTTTAACCTCATTTAAAGCTTCCAGGATACCCCATTCCGGACTGAATGCAATTTAAATGTAAAGTGTCTGGGGAAAATAAATGCTACCTATAAATTACTCAGTCAGACAAAGTGTCCCGCCGTGGCCAACTGCAGGGGATAAATTTTCGCAATTCGAATTCGCAGCACGGTAATTGTCAAATCAGCTGAATGTATCGATTTCAGTTGTCAACTAAATGAATGGGTAACATTTGGTGATGCCATCTCTGCAGAAAAAGAATCGCAAAGTGAATTAAAAAGCTTTGTCTCGTTTCAATCAAGCCCATAACTAGTTTCGCAAAGTATTGCTCCTAATCTTAAATATCATCTTGAAATTGTACAAAAATTGTATTTGCTGCAAATTATAAACTTTATTTAGGTGTGTATGTATGAGTTTTGTTTGGAATATTAAATATTGTATTCAAATTAAGCTTAATTATACTTAAACTGTGTGTGTACGTGCGTGCGTGTGTGTGTGTGTGTGTGTGTGTGTGTGTGTGTGTGTGTGTGTGTGTGTGTGTGTGTGTGTGTGTGTACGTGCGTGTGTGAGTGCGCGTGCGGGGACTGGCGTACATTAAGTCCCTTTCTACGCCTGTGTTGCTTACTTGCCATCTTATTACTGGCCGAAGTAAACCCGGCATAATGGAGAGAAAATCTACTGATTCAGTGTATATACAGGGTGTCCCAAAAAGATTGAAACGCGCTTTAATTCTTTAACCGTTAGAGATAAGAAGGGGATGTAATTTGAAAAAATGTTCAAAATAAGATAGGAAAGAAGATTACATTAAGAAAAAAAATCCACCTATGAATTTTAAAAAGTTACACTTTGCAAATTTTTATACAACCCCTCTATGCAAATTTTGTCAATTAGAAAGTTTTTCCTTTCCATCCCAGAAGACCATTAAAAAAAACTGCATAACTGTATCTTTAAAATTGAGTGAGTTATGCGTAATTGAAAATTGAACGCTGTTTTTAGTGACCATATACCAAAATGGAAATGTAAATTTGCAACAAATTATAAACACATAAATTTTTTTAATATTATTTACAAAACACATTTTTGCGTATTTACGGTAGATTCAAGATACAGTTACAGAATTGTCTTTTGTTTTAAGCTTATCAGGGGCAAGTAATTTTATGCGATGTATTCTAAATTTACGTTAGAAATTTTATAAGATTTCGTTGAAAATCAATAAAAGCCATTTGACAGATTTTTATAGCAAAATTTTTAAAAAAGAAAAACACTATTAAATTAGTCTGGTAGAATTTTAATTGTTTTCAAATTCATCACATTTTTTGTCAAACCGACATTCTAACAAATTAATTGCCAGACGATTTTTGCCTTTCATTTAACTGGAATTTAGCCGCTTCTAATACGTGTATATTAAAAAAAATTTTATTTTATTTTTAAGTTACATAAAGAAATGTAGACGATTGTTTTTCAATTAACTTTTTTAGTTCCAACATTATTTCTTTCCTGTACAACTTAACCAAGATTTCCTCGTGCATATCAAAATAAAGTTTAGAAATCATTCAGCGATATTGAGTTTCATATTGTCAAAGTAAAAATACTGTAACTATTTTTGCATTATGGCACTTTTAACAAATGACGAACTATTTGAACTAGCAATGGTTTATTCTATTTGCAATAAAAATAATGCAGAAACTGCTCGGGAATTTGGACGACGATATCCCTATTTGCCTGAAATTTCACGTACATTTGTTTATCGGATGATGAGAAGATTGGGAACTACCGGTTCATTTAATCCAAGACCTGGCCCTGGTAGAAATATCTTGTACAACGAAGACCAAGAAATTGATATTATTGCATATTTTTCTTCCAACCTACGATCAAGCATTCGAAAAGCAAGTGTAATTACAGGATTACCTAGGACGTCAATCTATAGAATACTTGAAAAACACAATTGGCATCCATTTTGTATTCATGGACTTCAAGAACTCCATCCCTCTGATTTTAACCGACGTGTAGCATTCTCCAATTGGTTATTAATCCAACAGGGCACAGATTCAAACTTTGGCTTGAACATTATGTGGACTGATGAATGTTTGTTTACAGAAAAAGGACACATAAATGCACACAACGATCATTATTGGAATGATACAAAACCATTTTTTGTGCAAGAAATACATCACAAGAGAAAGTTTTCTGTGTGCGTATGGTGCGGAACGGAAAACTGATTGGTCCAGTGTTTTATGAAGGAACACTTACAGCTATAAAATATTTGCAACTTATTTTAAATGGCATAGTAACAGATACTTAGGAGACGACACCATTGTCATTAGTAAAAAAATGTATTTTCAACAAGACGGAGCGCCTGCACACAAGGCTAGAAATGTAACAAACTGGCTCAACGAAAACTTTAATAAACAGTGGATTGGTCTGAATGGACCCACAAAATGTCCCCCCCCCAGATCTCCTGATCTAAGTCCACTCGATTTTTATTTTTGGGGTCGGCTTCGAACGCTAGTTTATAATACTCGCCCCCTGAATGTAACTGACCTGAAACAAAAGATAATTAATGCATGCAATAATATTACAGGAGAACTCCAAAATATTTACAGGAGCATTATTAGAAGAGCCCAATTATGTATTGGTGTTGATGGAAAGCATTTTGAGAATGCTTTATGATTCGTGTGTTTTTAAATGTATTTTCGTTTTATTTATTATTATTTTTTTATGTTACACTTCTTACAATCTTATGTTGTCAAAACTGTTTAACTCCATCAATAAGGACTTTATTTAAATGACATTTTGAATTTCTTTTACGCTTATTATCTTTTTTTGATCGAAGAATTTCTATTATCAATTTGGATATGGTCCCTATTTTCACCGACGAAAAAGTCTTTCAAGTAGTATGGAAAAGTGACATAAGTCAATTTTTTTTCTGTGTTATTATTCAAAAAATTTTAAAGATACAATCATGCAGTTTTTTTTAATGGTCTTCTGGGATGGAAAGGAAAAACTTTCTAATTGACCAAATTTGCATAGAGGGGTTGTATAAAAATTTACAAAGTGTAACTTTTTAAAATTCATAGGTGGATTTTGTTTCTTAATGCAATCTTCTCTCCTACCTTATTTTGAACATTTTTTCAAATTACATCACCTACTTATCTCTAACGGTTAAAGAATTAAAGCGCGTTTCAATCTTTTTGGGACACCCTGTATATGCTAATGTAATAGAATTAAAAATACAGTACAATTTATTTGCTATTCTGTAAAGCGACATAATACATCAAATGATAAATTTGACAACATCACTTGACACAACAACAAATTTGATCACTTTGACAACAGAAATAGAAAAAAAAATTACTATTGTACTATATATTCAGTGCCTTTGTAAACAGCATATCTTCTGTTATAATATATACTATTTCATCTTAAAATCAGCAGTAATAATTTCAATATTAGGGATATAAAATTGATATGGAAAGTAATATCACTCATACTAAAAGTAAAGAATCGGTGCTTTAATTTGTTTAGATATTCTAGTAAAAATTTGTACATATAAAAAAAATAACTACATCGATGGGAAAAAGAAAAATAACAGTTAAATCTTTTCAGCAGAAATTTCAATTTCTTTTCAGAACTTTTTATCTTATTCTCAGCAAATTCAATTAAATAACCATTTTGACGGTTAAAATAAATTGAAAAAGCTATAATATATGCCACTTCTTTAGTAGAAATTGTTATATATATTGCTACAGAATTTACAGAATTCGCCAAAAAAAGTTAAAATTACAAAAATTATGGCTGAAAGTAAAATCAGCAGTAATAATTTCAATATTAGGGATGCAAAATTGATATGGAAAGTAATATCCCTAATACTAAAAGTAATGAATTGGCGCTTTAATTTGTTTAGGTATTCTAGTAAAAATTTGTACATATAAAAAATATAACTAGATCGATAGCGAAAAAGAAAAATAAAAATTAAATCTTTTCAGCGGAAATTTCAATTTTTTTTAAGAACATTTTACCTTATTCTCAGCACATTTCAATTAAATAACCATTTTGGTGGTTAAAAAAATTCAAAAAACTATAATATATACCACTTCTTTAGTAGAAATTGATATATATTGGCACAGAATTTACAAAATTCATCAATAAAAGTTAAAATTACAAATTATATAACAGAAAGTAAAATCGGCAGAAAAAATTTCAGTATTACCAAACTAAAATTTTTATGGAAAGCAAAAATCCCTATTACTAAAGATGAAGAATCGGTACTTTAATTTGTTTCAGTATTCTACTAAAAATTTATATATAAAAAAAACTTAATTATATCGAAGGCGAAAAAGAAAAAGAACAGTTAAATCTTTTCAGCGGAAATTTCCATTTTTTTTAGAACTTTTTGATTTATTTTCAGTACATTTCAATTAAATAAACATTTTGGCGGTTAAAAAAAATTTAAAAAAACTATAATATAACCACTTCTTTAGTAGAAATTGATATATATCGGCACAGAATTTATAGAATTCCTCAATAAAAAACTAAAATTACAAATTATATAACAGAAAGTAAAATCAGCAGAAAACAAATTTCAGTATTACAGTACTAAAATTTATATGGAAAGCAAAATCCCTATTACTAAAGATGGAGAATCGGTACTTTAATTTGTTTCAGTATTCTAGTAAAAATTTATATATAAAAAAAATTATTATATCGAAGGTGAAAAAGAAAAAGAACAGTTAAATCTTTTCAGCGGAAATTTCAATTTTTTTTTCAGAACATTTTACCTTATTCTCAGCACATTTCAATTAAATAACCATTTTAGAGGTAAAAGAAAAATTGAAAAAACTATAATATATACTACTTCTTTAGTAGAAATTGATATATATTGGCACAGAATTTACTGAATTCATCAATAAAAAGTTAAAATTACAAATTATAAAACAAAGTAAAATCAGCAATAATAATTTCAATATTAGGGATGTAAAATTGATATGGAAAGTAATATCACTAATACTAAAAGTAATGAATTGGTGCTTTAATTTGTTTAGGTATTCTAGTAAAAATTTATATATATATAAATATAACTAGATCGATGGCGGAAAAGAAAAATAACAATTAAATCTTTTCAGCGGAAATTTCAATTTTTTTCAGAACTTTTTATTTTATTCTCAGCACATTTCAACTAAATAACCATTTTTACTGTTAAAAAAATGAAAAAAACTGTAATATATACCACTTCTTTAGTAGAAATTGATATATATTGGCACAGAATTTACAGAATTCATCAATAAAAAGTTAAAATTACAAATTATATAACAGAAAGTAAAATCAGCAGAAAAACATTTCAGTATTACAGTACTAAAATTGATATGGAAAGTAAAATCCCTAATACTAAAGATCAAGAATCGGTGCTTTAATTTGTTTCAGTATTCTAATAAAAGTTTGTACTCATAAAAAATATAACTGCATCAGTTAGCTAGAAGAGTTAAATCTTTTCAGAGGAAATTTCAATTTTTTTTTCAGAATTTTTTATTTTATTCTCAGCACATTTCAATTAAATAACCATTTTGGTAGTAAAAAAAATTGAAAAAATCTCCACTCTTGATGTATGTCTTACTTCAATCTTAAATTTTTGCTGTTACTGATAATTAGTGCGGTGAAATCTTGTAGCTCCACATAAATCTGATAAAATAGCTAAATTTCTTTTCCAAGCTGAAAAATGGAGCTTCCAAACTACCCAAGAAAACCTTCTTCTCATAATTAAATCTTGGCTTGAAAAATTATCCCCAATAAATAATAATTCATGCCAAGCAAACATGTTTTAAGAAGTCATAATTTTTTTCCTTTTTTAAGCGATATTTTGAAAGATAAATATTTTTAATGAGCATATCTATAATGATACTTAAAACATGTCTTGAGGCGTCCAATTTATATATAATATCAATTCCTTTTCTTTCTAATCCTAATAAAAGCCTCGTGATTCTGGGAGAGAATTTGAAAAAACATGGATGAGAAGCGATTAATCATATCGAAAAATTTATTAATGCAGATTAAATTAAATCCGGCTCATTTCTGAAAATTATTACGTATAATTTTCTCTCTAAATTATTGTTATTATCAGCTATCATTTCTAAAATTATTATTATCTCTCATTTTTATTTAATTATTGTTTACAAACATGTATATATATTTTTTCAAATGATGTATATATATTTTTATTTTAAGAAATAATCGTCCATGAGGTCAAAATATTAGAATATCATTGAGTTTGAAAAGAATTTTTCATTAATTTCGTTTCTATCTGAGTAAAATTCGTATTCTAATTTACGGAATATATAATAAAACATAAAAATTGCTTCATATCTATTCATTCTATTTATCCAATGTTGTTTCATTTTTACCTGTGTTTCTCTTTTGTTTTATTATCGCTTCATTTTTTTTATTATCAAGTTTTCAAACCGGTTTAACCTGGTCAATGACTTAAAAATACTGTTCTCACATGATAACTTAAAATTTGCAATCGAAGTTTTATTTTTTTTATTTCTTTCTCTTTTGCTTTTTTACAGATTTTTAATAATGCTTTATTATTTACTTGATTATTTTCGTAATTTTGCTTGAAAAATTGTTTCTTTATTATCATTTTATCTTTTTTTATGCTTCAACAGACGATTTCAAATTTGAATTTTTAGTGAAAATTACAATTATGTACAATAAATAATCTATACTTATAATAAAGCTCAATGTGTGTGTGTATGTGTGTGTGTGTTGGCGCTCTACAGACCAGACCGTTGGACCTACAGCTACCAAATTTGGTACATGTATACCTTGGAGGTTGGGAATGTGCCCCTCTGAGCCCTTTTTTCCAATTTTTAATTAGAATTTGAATTAATTAAAATTTAAGCGAAATTTCGACGATTTTCCGCTATAACTTCCGAAAATATTATCGCACAAACATGATTTTTACATCAATTTAAAGATTAAAAAATTAGCTTTCTAATGGTATCTTTGTTTTAATGTATAACTTAAGCTTATATTTTTAACGAATTTTTAAAGAAATATTTTAACCATGTTTTACAACAATATATTTCGGACAAAACAATAAAATTTAATCTGCACGAGCACGTCAAGGGGGAAAAATTAGGTTTTATCAGCATGTTGCCATCCTATTGACGGAAGTTCAAACTAAAAAAAAAAACAACTATCATTACAAATTAAATCTAAAGAAATGCAACTTTTAGCATGTGACTGGATAAAATAAAAGAAATATTATATGTGACATTTTCTAAAATAAATAATAAACGAGCAAAGGGAAAAAATAGCTTTTATTAAACTGTTGAAATCATACTGACAGAAGTTCAAATTAAAAAATAAATTAACTATGACTGCAAATTAAATCGAAAAAAAATGTAACATTCACCACGTGATTGGATGAAATTAAATAAATATTAAATGTTATGTTTTCTAAAAAAGAAATACAAGACAAAGGTTTCTATGATCGTTTGCAGCATCTATATCATTAATTTAGTGAATCAGTGTTACGTGACTTTCGAAGTTTAAGTATATCTGGCAGAGAAATTATAAAGAGAGCAAGGCACATATGTATTTAATTGAAAATCTTAGACCCCATTACTCTTGGCGAACCAGCTGGTCGCCAAAGACGTCTAGTACCAAATATAAAAAACGATTTCTTTTCAGTCGTTTACAAAATAAATTCTTCATCTGCTTTCACCATTTATGTTTCTAAATTTTCTAAGCTGAAATTCAGAATAAATTTTCTAATTTTTTAAAATTAGATTTTAAATAAATAGCAAATTCATATTTAAAAAAAAGGATTCTTTAAAATACTATTTGGATAAATGGTACAGTAAAAGACTTCGATGCCATTAACTATTAAAAATTTAAAACAATAAAGCATTAATAATCATCATTCAGAGTTGCTTATTGGGTTTTTTTATTATTTTTATTGGCATAAATGTCATGTTAGGCTATAATAGCCCAAGGAAAAGTTAAGTTATAAAAAAAGATATTATTCAAACTTATCAGTTAGATTTCAATAATTGCATTTCTGTCTGTTTAAATCTTATCTTGCCTTCTTAATAAGATTCTGGCTAAGAAAAGGAAATGTTAAGCGCACGAATCAATGACACTGATAAGATTTTTATAAAAATTAGATTAAAATTTAACGGAAGGCTTAGTTAGAAGAAAGTTTTACTTGTTTTGAAAATATCAGAATAATGTGAAATATTTTCTATAATTTATATTTTAAATTCTAAACATAATTTAAGATAAACTTGTATTGAAAATGAGTTTGATCACTTGCGTCACGAATATAATGACATCTTAATACGCCAGTAATAGCAACTAGACATTAGCGATCGCTTTTGTCGAATGGATAAGTTACTGGACTTCAAACCCAAACATCGCAGGTTTGAATAATATTCCTTGGCGGAATTCAACCTACATATTGGTGCTATTCCGCCAACACCATTGCCACATACGTTCAATAAACGTATATTGCTGTGAACATATTTTTAACTTGATGTAAAAGACCAGAAAGAAGTTATCAACTCAAGTGTCACATTTGTCTTCTAATCATGGTTAAAAATTAAGAGGTTGGTTCTAAAGTAGACTTTGAACAGTCTCAGAAAAGACCATCATTCTAAAATTGTAAAATTACTATTTTTAATTTGTCTATTTCCATTTTTTTTCTTTTAACTCCTTGAATACGGAAACAGCTGAAGCGCCCCTTCAAGAAAAGTATGGCAACTCCCAAGAGAAATAGCAAATGGAATCATTTTCTTTTACAAAGCTTTCTAATACCTATTAGTTAAGTTTATCCTCTTTTGTACATAATTTTTTAAGATTCTAAGTTGATATTGTGGTTTATTGTGAATGGATATGGAATTTCTCTGCAAAACAGAATCCAGAATAATTCAGTATTCTGAAGTTCCAGGCGGTTAAATTTAGAAATCTACAGTAATTTTAATATACAATACGCTTTATGCCATCTTTTTTCTTCTATGTTCAATTCAAAGTCATGAATATTGTCAAAAATTTTTAGTTTTATTTAAGTAGAGAAAGTTTTGGATTTCAGAAATTTTTATTTAGTTTTTAGTTTTTCCAAAAGTTTTTCCAAGTATATTATACGCAATACATAGAGCAGCATTCTTTTTCTATAGATTCACAAACAAAATTCACTTGAAAACATTTGTCCTCATAATGTTTTTTGCTCAAACTTTCCGATTTGAAAGTTTATATCCTCTAATACATATTTTCCCTGAATCGCACATGCCTGTAAAAAAAAAAGGCAAAATATAAATTTTTGTTTGAAAAATATATGCATTTTTCATAAGTTAAAAGCAAAAAAATGCTGAGATTTGAATAGAATCCTGAATTATTCTGTTTTGCTACAGCACCCAATATTTTAAACAAATTTTCATCAAATAATTTTTATTCCACATATCATTGGCATAAAACACAAGAATCGGTTCAAACTTCAAAAGAGCTTTCAATGTACTTTATTTTTACATGCCATGACGACTAACTGCCACGATCACGCGATTTGCGCATAATAAAAGTCTCATGCACGTTAACCCTGCATATATTTAAGTCCCTTTCACTGAGGAAAAATACCAGCAGAATTTTTGTGCACTTTTATTTTCCACCCTTCTTCAGAATTTTTAGAAATGCCATTCACAAACATGGTATTACTACTTGTTCTGAATGGTGAATGATTCTTTAAAGAACAATGCAGCGATTCTTGCATTTTTAGTGCCGTTTGTGCTGTTTTCCAAGCTGTCATTTGGGTACAAGAATGGGCGAATGAAATACACATGAAGGGTGCCATTGTGTTGTCAAAGTTTATTTGAAATGTATTGGAAAAGAAAAGTGGATTAAAGTCGTTGAAAGTGCATATAAATACTGGAATATTGATCGAATTTCTTCCACAATAAAGCATCGGAGAAAATGGGGAACTTTATATTAATGTATTAAAGCCGCTTAGTAAATGCAGTTTGGTTCAACTAATGATCATTTTAAAGCATCACAGATAATTTGGGATGGATATCATAATGTTGAATAATAATAAAAGTGACTCAATTCCAAGATTTCAAGTCTAAATTTCTTCAAAATGCCGCAAGAATATTTTTGACTCTTAACATCAAATCTAACGGGTATAAAAATTTGAGTTGGATAGTGAATAATCATCATTGACAAATTTAATAGTAATAAAGTTGACTCAAATCAAAATGGAGGAGACTCAAATCCAAGATTCTGAGACCATATTTCTTCTCCATACTAACAGAATAATGTTTGTTGTTCTTAACATCAAATCCAACGGATATTAAAATTTGAGTTGGATAGTGAGTAACAATCATTGGTAAATTCAATAGTAAGAAAGGTGACTCAAATCAAAATGGAGTCGACTCAAATCCGGCATTATGTGAGCATATTTCTTCTCCATACTAGAGAATAACGTTTTTTACTTTTAAAATCGAATCTAACGGGTATTAGAATTTGAGTTGGATAGTGAGTAACCATCATTGGCAAATTCAATAGTAATAAAGATGACTGAAATCAAAATGGAGGCGACTCAAATCCGGGATTCCGAGTTCATATTTCTCCTCCTCCTTAACAGAATAACGTTCGTTACTCTCAACATCAAATCTAACTTGTCTGAAGTTTTTATTTGGATTGTGAGTAACTACATTCGGTCCGTTCAATAATTATAAAGGTGGCTCAAATTAAAATAGAGGTGACTCAGATTGAAATACAGAGAAATAGTAAAGGTAACTCAAATAAAGGAATCCGAGTCCAAATTTTTTCTCCAAGCCAAAAGAAATAGGTTTTTGATTCTTAATATCAAATCTAACAGGTCATTAAGTTTTCATTTGGATTATGAGAAACATCCAATGACTGTTTTAATCATCCACTGCTGCTGATTGCACCACCAATGCTGATTACTATTTTCTAATTTTTATTATTATAATCCTCAAAATATTTGAAATCGAGATTTTGACCGTTCTCTACATGAAAGACATTCTCATTACGGAAAAAACATTTTTAGAATTATGTCTGCCTATCCGTTTTGAACACAATAACTCAAAACCACTTTGAGCTTAAAGTATGAAAATCGATGCAAAAGCTTTACGCAAAATCATATATATAAACGAAATCCATTCAAAAGAAGTCTGTTCGTTTTTCTTCTCGACAACAAATGAAATCAATAACGACAAATAAAGAGCTAAGTACAAATAAAGAGCTAAGTATATAAAATTTAGTTCAGAGGTTTAGAATTTAAAATATAGATTCATAACACATTTTGAGTCAAATCCTTTAACGATGACCATCTGTTGGTGTCTGCTTTTATAGGCATGCAAATAAGATGACTCAAAAATACAATAGATTATTTGTAGGAAATTCGATATATAAATTTGATTAGAATTGTAGTTCTCTGCCATATTTTGGTCCCAGTCTGCGGGAAATAAGGCTGTATATATCTATAAAAATAATGTTTAAAGAAAAAAGTCGTTTTAAGAAATTATCTCTCTCTCTCTCTCTCTATGTGTGTGTGTGCGTGCGTGCGCGTGTGTGTCTCATAAGATATGCCCCGAAGATAAACAGATAAAAATCCTTCCAAAATTACAAACTCTAAATTTTAGATGATATTAAACATGACATTGCATATGACAATAAATATCCTACATAATAAAGTCATATTAACTAAAAGGATAATTATTTACTGTTTGCAAGCAATCACAACTTTTCACTTTAAAATTAAGTAAAATGATCAAATAATAATCATAAAGGAAATTAGAAGTAAAAAATTAAATGAGCATAATTGTTTTTCATGAATTGTGATAACCATTATAAGCCTTACATGATCATAATGATATATATTATATAATATAACAATGAATAATCTAAGTAATAAAGTCATATCAAATAAGATGATAAGCTTAAATTAAATTAAATGATTAAATAATAATTATAATGGATATTCAAAGGTAAAAAATCATTTTAAGAATAAAATTCTAAATACTTCTTAACATTTTTCATGAATTTTCATACAGTAATACGAGTAATAATATATGATTTTAATGTATTATTATAATATATTTAATAATATATGATTTTATGATATATATATTATATATTATTACATTGTATAAAATATACCAACAAATAATCTGCATAATAAATTCATATCAATTAAAAGGATATTCAAACAATAACCATTTTTTGCTTTAGAATTAAATGATTAAATAATAATTATAATTCATATTCTAAGTAAAAAAATCATTTAAATATAAAATTCTAAATATTTCTTAATTTTCTTTCATGAATTGTGAGAGATCATTATAAATCTTATGTGATCATAAAAATACATATATTGCATTATAATAAGTCTGAACGAGAGATTTGATTTTTGATTATTAAGTGGCATTATGAAGTGAAACTATGAAATGAAAAATGGAAATTTTTTGCTAATACAATTTAGCTGTAGTTTATTTTTGACAGAAATTCCGTCTAAGAGTTAAGCGAATTACTCTCCACGATATAAGCCTTAATTTCCCTATTTTCGAGTTTATGACTTAAACTCGCCATTTTATAATCTTAACAATGCCATTTTATTGTTCTTTGCTGTATGCTAATACCCCAGTAATGTATTCCAGACACGAAAACAAACAAAAGTAGAGGTTCCATTCTTTTCGCTCTGCAAATCTTTTAATTGCTTAAACACCCCATGAGAAGAAAATTGGAAGAAAAGAAGTTTCATGTAAGTTTCGGTTATAAACATTTTATAGGATTAGCAAACTTGGCGCTGAAATTTCCAAAAGAAAAAGACGAGGCGGAAATGAGATAAAACCAAGTCGGAAATGAGATGAGACCAACACGGAAATAAGATTAGCCACAAGGCTTATTTTAGGCCTAATGTTTATGAAAGTTACTGTGCTTTTTTTATTCGGAACTTAAGCTATGAGAAATACCAAAAACGGTTATTTTATCTTTTTCCCAAGAATCAAATTCCATTTTTTTTTTTCTTTTCTGAAATTTTTATCTTCACTCCACTTGGTTTTATCTAAGAAAAATTCTATTATGGACATACTTATTCAAAGTCTAATTAGAATAAGAATTTTATTCGCTTTCTAGGATTAATTAGATTTAAGGCTCACATCTAATTTTTTTTCAACAGGCATTCCGATAATTTCTATTTAAAAAATAAGTATAAAGCGATTCCATCCAGCCGTGCATTGCATTAACAAAAAATTATGCATAATGCAAGGTAATTAATCGTGAAAAAAAACTCTGACTTTTCTTTGATATTCTAATTTGTATTGATCACATTGAATTGCTTCACACTTCACTTGACTTATGAAAATTTATTTTGAAATTTCCGAATTCTGTAAACAGTTTTTTTAACCCTATTTAGAAAAGCGAATTTCAAAGTAAGAAATAATGTTAAACAAAACAAAACCAAAATTCAGATCTGAAATATTGATATTCTCATTTGTATTGATCACATTCATTTGCGTTACATTCCACTTTATAAAAGAAAATATAATTTAAAATTAAGGAACTTTTTAAATATAAAAATGTTTTAAGCATCCTTTAAAAAGCAAACTGAAAAGTAAAAAATTCTACGATACAAAACAAAAATCAACAAATTTCGGACACTAAAATATTGATATTTTTGTTTTTGACTGTTTTTATTATTGATTTATTAATTGATTGTTTTTATTGATTAATTATTGATTTCTTTTTCTGAAAATTTCCTCTTTACTCCACTTGATTTTATCAAAGAAAAATTCTATTATGGACATACTTATTCAAAGTCTAATTAGAATAAGAATTTTATTCGCTTTCTAGGATTAATTAGATTTAAGGCTCACATCTAATTTTTTTTACAGCAGGCATGCCATTAATTTCTATTTAAAAAATAAGTATAAAGCGATTCCATCCAAC
>JAPMOQ010060165.1:733597-753947 GCA_026543055.1 Argiope trifasciata
GTTGACAAAGTTTACAAAAGTTTAGAAAATTTAGTTACAAAAATCATTAATAGATGGCGCTCTGCGCTAAAATCTCTTTCTCTTAATGGAGTCTTAAAAAAACGATAAAGTGATGCAGTCTTTGCAATCAAGGTACAATTTTTTCGCAATGTTCACTGTTCAAAACAATGAGGTGGCGTAATCGAACAATGAAATTTGACCTCACGTCTTGCAATGTCTCAACGGAAATGGAATCACATGCAACACCAATCAACGATTCAAACTCATCTAGAATAGCGGGATCATTTCTATAAATACAAAAAATTATTAAAAAATATATTTTTTGAGAAATAATAAAATTGGTAGTAAATTTTAAGGAAATTTCAGCAAACCGGTTAACACTCTACACAAAATTCTCACGCAGCAATCTTATTTTTCTTTGTACACAAGTTATAGAATATAATGATGAGGGAAATGAGCCAAAATCCTAGAAAAAGTTTGAGATGCAAAGAAGTTATGGGTAAAAATATACATAAATATGCATGTTTTCCATCAAATGCACAACTTAATTTTTCTAAAATTACAGCTAAATTAAAAAGTATTCCAGCAACAATAAAACTTTTGGTTCATTCCAGTGCCCATATTATTTAAAACACACGCTGAAAGTTTTATGTAAATACCTTTATTAGTCTTTGAGTTATCATGTTAATGGTGGAGAATTTTTATGGAAATTAATATTTTGGGAAAATTAAAGTGAAAGACAAATTTTAGGTGAGAATATGTGTGATCCTTGGGTGATAGGTCAGGCTTTCCTTTTCCCAGAAAAAATAAGCTGGAAGGAGAAAAGTCTGAACTACGAGAAATAATAATGCGGTACCAGGTATATCTCTTCCCGCCATTGAGCGTCGCCTGTGACCTCACTTCCCGCCACTAAGCAGCCCTCTGGTGGAGAAAACGTGAACAAAGTGCAATTCATGTCTGGACGAGGCATGATTACGACGTATAAAAAACAACCGAAGACGTATGTTTAAAGACGGAAGACGAAATTGTGACATATTGTTAACAGACGAGCTTGGTCATCCATTCCATCATACAAATTAGTCATCACCACTTCCTCATCATTAATATAACTTCATTGTCATCCGTTAAATTCTAAAGTATCATCTGGATTCGTTATTGCTTCGCCATCACCACACCCCACAATAATAATAATAATAATTTGCCAATGTGGTCTATAAACAGTTTTTTAACGTTGTCGATACCTTACGATTATAAATTTTAATTTATCATAACGAAATTGCAGTAAATTTCAGTTTTGGTTACTGTATTTGAATTGTATTAAAATGACAGTTTTGAGATTTTCTCTTCTGTTCACAATGAAACCAGCCATTGAAGTAAACTGTTATCGATCAAACCTTACTGCCTTGAATCTCATTGATAATTTTTAATTTCTTATTCTCATAGAAATACGTGTGATCCTTGGATGGTATGACAGGCTTTCCTTTTCCTAGAAAAGATAAGCTGTTTTGGAAGGAGGAAAGTCTGAACTACAAGAAATAATAATATTAATAAAAAATTTCCAATGTGGTCTATAAACAGTTTTTTAACGTTGTCAGTTACCTTAAGATTATAACTTTTAATTTATCTTAACGAAATTGCAGACAATTTCAGTTTTTGTTGCTGTATTTGAATTGTATTAAAATGACAGTTTTGAGATTTTTGCCTCTATTCACCAGCAATTGAAGTAAACTGTTATCGATCAAATCTTACTGCCTTAAATCTTGTTGATAATTTTTAATTTCTTATTCTCATAGAATGTAATGACAGTTTAACGATACCTTAAGATTATAACTTTTAACTTATCTTAAAGAAATTTCAGTTTTTGTTGTTGTATTTGAATTGTATTAAAATGACAGTTTTGAGATTTTCGCCTCTATTCACAACGAAACCAGCAATTGAAGTAAACTGTTATCGATCAAATCTTACTGCCTTGAATCTCGTTGATAATTTTTAATTTCTTATTCTCATAGAATGTAATGGCAGATTAACGTTGTCGGATACCTTAAGATTATAACTTTTAACTTCTCTTAACGAAATTGCAGTAAATTTCAGTTTTTGTTGCTGTATTTGAGTTGTATTAAAATGACAGTTTTAAGATTTTCTCTTCTGTTCACAATGAAACCAGCAATTGAAGTAAACTGTTATCGATCAAATCTTACTGCCTTGAATCTTGTTGATAATTTTTAATTTTCTCATAAAATGTAATGACAGTTTAATCTAATATTCCATTGTTGATCCAGTTTGCACGTTTACTACACAAACACATAAACACGTCTGTGATTACTTCCCAAACATCAACGCTACACGTAAAACTTAGCAGTTAGATAATTCTACAATCCCACTCAGGCTTAATTATTACACTTTTCGCCCATTTTCATACAAAATTTGAAACAAATCTCTCAACATTTCAAGCCCGAGTGAGAGAACCCAGCCTAGTTTGAAAGCATTTGCATAGACCCCACTTACTCTAATGAAATAATTGAATCTAAATAAACAGAATTGCTAATTAGATGTTACTTTATCGGGTTTTCAGCTGCTTTGCTGTTAAAATTAGCAAATTAATTTGCATTTAAATTAGCCCGAGAAGGCGACATAAGTGTAGTTTCAATTGCTGGGTTTAATTTATAAGATCAGTTTATCTTTCAGCATAATGTGTTTACTGGTAGATAGTTAATTTAATTGGAAGGGCACTTGCTGCATTTGTTTAATGAATAATCATTCATTTGAATATATAAAAGTTATCGTATCGTGCCATTTGTTTATCTCTTTGTAAGCCTTTCGGAGAATCATCAAAACAAATTTATCCTATTTAAATCTGAACCAAAACACAAATGCAATCAGAAGTTTTCTTATCACCAAAGATATAATGATCAGTTCTCTCACATAATAAACCAACTTAATAAAAATCATATAGACAAAAATCCTTAATAAATGTCTAATAAGCATTCTTAAGAAATTCTACATAAACTAGCATTCTTAATATAAAAGTCACATAAACCAACATTATTAATAAATGTCACATAAACTAGCATTCTTAATAAAAGTCACATTAATCAATATTCTTAATAAAAGCCATATAAGCTAGCAACCTTAACAAATGCTACAAAAACTAATATTCTTAATAAATGTCATATTAATAAAATTACATTAATAAAAGTCACATTAATCAGCATTCTTAATAAATGTCACATAAGCTACCAATCTTAATAAATGCTGCATAAACTAACATTCTTAATAAAAAGTCATAGAAACCAACATTCTTAATAAAAGTCACATTAACCAACATTCTTAATAAATATAACATAAACCAATATTCTTAATAAAAGTCACATTAGCTAACATTATAAATAAAAATCACGCAAACTAACATTCTTTAAGAGAATCATATAGCCCTTCTTAATAAAAGTCTCATTAACTAACATTCTTAATAAAAATAACATATGCTAGCCTTCTTAATAAAAATAACATATGCCAGCATTCTCAATAAAAATAAAATATGCCAGCATTCTTAATGAAAATAGCATATTCCAACATTCTTAATGAAAATAACATATGCTAACTTTCTTAATAAAAATAACATATGCAAACATTCTTAATAAAAGTCAGATAAGCAATTTTTAGCAAAAATCTTATAAGCTGACATTCTTAGTAGAAATCGCATAAATCAACATTCTGAATGAAAATCATACAAACCAGCATTCTTAATGAATGTTGCATAAACTAACATTCTTAATTTTTAAAAAACATATAAAATAACATTAAATAGTCGGAACAAAAATTCGAGAAATATCATCTTTTCAGATCCAATATTAGGTTTAATTAAATGAATCCTATTAAGATGTTATTTTTAAAGTTAATTCTTCCATTGCATTAGTTAAATCAATAACCATTCATTGATGCATCTGGCCTTTAATGCTCATACATCCTCATTAGATAATTATTTTTGTGAAAATGCAATGCTATTTTATCATTTGTTATCTTCTTGTAAATATTTTGGAAAATCTTTAAAATTAATTTATTCGGTTTAAAACTTACACTCTGATTACTTAATACGAACAGTAATGTTGCACATTTCTTGTTAATTTTTGGAAATTAATAACACGTAAACGAATAGAATCACAAGTTCCCCATTGAAATTATGATCAGTCTCTAAACTGAAAGAAAATTGACATAATGGCAATTATATAAACCAACAATCTTAATAGAAATCCTGAATAATTAATAAAAGTCACTTAAACCTACATTTTTAGTGAAAATCACATAAACCAAAATTCTAAGTAAAAGTCACATAAACCATCATTCTTATGACAATCACATAAACCATCATTCTTAGTAAAAATCCCATGAACCATCATTCTTAATGACAATCACATAAACCAACATTCTTAGTAAAAATCTCATAAACCAACATTCTCAATAAAAGTCACATAAACCATCATTCTTAATTTTTAAAAAATCCTATAACAAACATTGTTTATCAGAAACAAAAATTCGTGAAATATACTCTTTTTTATATAGAATTTTAGGCTTAATCAAAGGAATCCTATAACAATACACTGATAGAAAAAAAATCCTAACACCAAGAAAAAATTATTGTACAGCAATGAAATTTTAGGAATACATTTGTCTAGGTAACATATTTAATTGATTAAAATTTCAAAATCACAGGTAGTGCCACTGGCGGGAAGAGTTATTTCAAATGTGAAATGTTGGTACATTAGTAACCGGTGTAACCGCCAGAATTTTGAATGCAAGAATGCAAATGTGCATGCATTGCGTCGTACAGGTGTCGGATATCAGTTTGTGGGATGGAGTTCCACGCCTGTTGCACTTGGGCGGTTAATGATGGTTGTGGATGACACTGGAGTTGTCGTCCAATGATGTCCCATACGTGCTCGATTGGAGAAAGATCTGGTGATCTAGCATGCCAAGGCAACATGTCGACACTCTGTAAAACATGTTGGGTTACAACAGCGGTATGAGGGCGAGCGTTATCCTGTTGGAAAACACCCCCTTGAATGCTGTTCATGAATGACAGCACAACAGGTTGTATCACTAGACTGACGTACAAATTTGCAGTCAGGGTGCGTGGGATAACCACGAGAGTGCTCCTGCTGTCATACGAAATTGCTCCCCAAACCATAACTCCAGGAGTAGGAGTAACTCCCTGTGTGTCTAGGCCCCAGACAGTTCACTAGCAGGCGTTCACCTGGCCTCCTTCTAACCAACAAACGGCTATCACTGCGACCAAGGTAGAACCGACTTTCATCAGAAAACACAACAGATCTCCACTCCGTCCTCCAACGAGCTCTAGCTTGACACCACTCACGTCGCAAACGGCAGTGGTTTGGAGTCAGTGGAATGCATTGTACAGAGCGTCTGGCTCGGAGCTGTCCTTGAAGTAACCGATTTGTAACACTGTGGTGCCAACTGTGTTACAAATACACTGTGTGTGTAACTGTGGTGCCAACTGCAGCTCGAATTTCAGCTGCAGATGCAGTACGATTAGCCACAGCCATACACCGAATACGACGGTCTTCCCTCTCAGTTGTACCACGTGGCGGCCCGGAACCTGGTCTTCTTGAGGCAGTACCTTCCCTTGACCACTGCCGCCTATACTCATGCACAGTGGATACATTCCTCCTAGGTCTTTCAGCAATATCGCGGAAAGAAAACCCACCTTCTTGTAGCCCTACAACAAGACCTCGTTCAAATTCAGTGAGCTGTTGATAGTGGCTTCTTCGTCTTCTCAGAGGCATCCTTGACTCACATTAACCCACTACGTCAAATCTCAACTGTAAATAACGATCACGAACCTTACAGCGCTTATTTAAAGCAAACCTCATTTGCATGTTCATAGTGTGGCTACTAGCGCCACACTTACGCGCGTAGCTCGAAATTTGAATCGACGTCATCTTTCAGATGTATAAACACGCCTACCAAATTCCGTTTATCTAGCACAGCTCTTTCCTAGTGTTTGGATTTTTTTCCATCAGTGTATAATGATTCAAGGTGTTTTTTTAAGTTGGCTCTTTTATGCCATCAGTTAACTAAATAATCATTCATTAATGAATAGAATCTTTATTGCTTTGAAATAATTATGTGTAATGTACGAGATTATAAAGGTTTGACATAGCAAAAAAAAGCATAAAACATTCTATATTTTGATAGGTTATAGGCATTGTTGTATTTGAAATATGCATGTGATAACAAATAGACTAAAGATGTTTACTTACAGTTTAGGTGAAATCAATCCAAAAGACTATACAGTAAAAGCTCCTTATTCGTTCTTCCCTCATTCGTATTTTCACTATTCGCGGATTAAAAAAATGCGACCCAATTCCTTCATACGCGGCTAAAAATTTCTTTATTCGCGGATCTAATAAGTACATACATAATAATAAAAGGATTCCAATAGGTATCCAACCCAATAACCTTTGTAATTGCATTCAAATGGACTAATGAAAAAGTAAAATAGATATTATTACTTTGTCTAAAGTATGTGGTTAAATGCAAACATAGCCGAAATCACGAATGGAATAGGACGAGATGGACTCGAACAGATAGAATCAAGTGACATTCAGGAATGGCTTGAATCGCAAGATGAAGATTTGACTGAAACTAACTTGGAGGAAATGTTAAATTCACAGCCCATTGACGAAGAGACGTCAACAAGCACTGGAAACGTGACATTTAATTTGAAAAATCTTAGTGAAGGTTTAAAAATGGCAAATGAGCTTTGCGATTTCTATGGAACGAAATCTTACTTTTAAGAGGCAAATTGCTAGTGCGACTCCTGCGTATTAATCTGAATTGAAGGAGCTTTTAAAAGCTGCCAAGCAAGAGAAAATTACCAAAATTCTTCGAACCATTGAGATAATATATATTTATATTATATATATATATATATATATATATATAATATAAAATTCTTTCGCCTAGGAACGTATCCCCTATATTCCCATATAAATTACCATTCCGTATTCACGATTTCTGTATTCGCGGCATATTTATGGAACGTATACCCCGCGTATAAAGAGCTTTTACTGTATAAACCATGATTACGATCATAAATTTTCTATCAAACGCAAGAATCAGTCTATAGTACAATAATAAATATAATAATTTAAATCTTTCATGAACAAACTGCGACTTTAATACACAATAGATGTTTTTAAAATGCCTAATGAACTCTTTTGAAATTTCTGAAAAGAAAATCAAACTTTTTTTTTTTTTCAGATTATGAAATGCGAAAGCCATGTGGAGACTCCCTCATGATGAGCGATCTCGGTAAACAAGTCACGGAAAAGTCCTCGAAAACATCTCATTATTCTTACCCTTCAAGTAATTTTCAAACCCTGTTTATCTTTTCCACTAATGACGATGCATTGGCCTAGACAAAGAACAAAGAACTAAAAAAAAAAAAAAAATCTCAGCTTTATTTTAAAAGCATTATGCAATATTTCTGTTGAATACTTTTATTTTCTTCAGTTTTAGTAGTTAAGAAACGTGATCAGTTCGAAATTTACCGTTTTGATCAATTTAATTAAAAATAAAAAAGTTTCAAAATGTGACAGAAATAAATTATATATAAGTTTTTTTTTATGAAATCCACGATCGCAAATTTCAAATTATCATGTGAGAACATTATTATTTTTAAGTAATTATTTTTCTTAATTAATTTAAGTCATTAACTAATTTAAGCCGGTCATAATTTTCATTTTCAATTTTTCTAGTTGACAAATAAAATTTTCGAGCTCAACCCATTTCAAGTTGGGGGAGGAGGAACAATCATTTTTCTAAATATCTACGCATGCGTAATCTAATAGTCTAGTGATTATTTCAAACCAGTTTAAACTGGTTAATGACTTAAATTAACTAAGGCCATTCGTAAGAATTCAAAGAATGAATAATCTGGAAATCAAGTTGTAACTTAAGAGTGCGATAAATCGCCAAATGTAACTAACTTCTGCAGTTTTTTCTAATAACCCTAAAAAACAAAAATGGATACCTCAAAAGCGATAAATCTCCTATCTGTGTCCTAAGCATTTTGAAGATTCAAAAATTTCAAACCAAAACAACATCATGTGCTCACATAATAATAAATCAAACTTAATTGGTATAAATTCAAAGTTATATTTTATCGCCTGACCTAACTTAATACACATCTTATTAGATGATCTAAGACATATTTCGCAAAATCCAAAAAAAATATTTAAAAGATCAATTCTTGGAAAAAGAAATTTTATTCGAACTTTTCATTTGAGAGATAACATCATGATAATAGTTCAAATTTCATTAATCTATATAACTTCTTTAATATTTTATCACTATCTATTGTATTTTTATGAATAAAAACGCCATTAATGTAAATACAATTGCTAAAATATTAAAAACTAAAAAAAAGATATTTTACAATACTATTAAAATTGTTTTAATAATATTTTGCAATATGTTCATTAAAAATTCCAAATTAGGAAGAAAATTTAGTATGAAACTCACAGTTTTGACCAATTTAATTAAAAATATAATTAAATTGGTCAAAGCTATTAATATAATTAATTTTTCAAAGAAAAAAACAATAAAAATAAATCAAACTTATTTGGGGCAGAAATTCATATTTTTATTTATTATATTGCCTATCATGAACTTGATATTCATCTGATCAAGTGACCTAGGGTATATTTCACAAAATCTAAAAAATATTTAAACGATCAATTTTTGAGGAAAAAAATGTTTTGAATTCAAACTTTTCCACCAACAGATAATAAAACGATAATGTTTAAAATTTGATTCATCTATCAAACTTTTTTAACATTATAATTTATTATATTTTTACATATAAAAAATATAATTAGTCGAAAACAAAATGTAGAGACTAAAACACTTAAAAATAATGTTTTAAAAAAATATTTAAAGCAGTTAAAAATTAATTAAAATTAAAGAGAAAATTATATGGAAAAATGATTATTGTTAATCACTTGCTGATACCTGCCACGTTGTTGCTACAGAAGAATTAATTTTTGAAATTTCATTTGAAATGTATATATTTTGTTTAATTAGAAATGATGGAAGTTTAGTTTAGTTAACTTCCCGTTCGTGAAGCAACACTAGGGCTATTTTGGAACGGATATTGTCATTTTGAACCGCGGTCAGATGACAAGGATGACACCTGAACTGGCACCCCCTCTCCAAACTTCCATACCACACCTGTAGGAGAACTTTTGGCCCCGACGGATTTAACATGCAGCAAACCCGCTTATACGGTGGTTCTTCGGTGGATTCGGGCCTCAAACCTGAAACCATGCAGCTTCGTAGAAATGGTGGAAAGAATGATGTATACAGTCGTTGAAATTGAATAATATATAAATTAGAAGTTAAAATAATATTTATTCTTTTTTTTTTACTTTATTGTTCAAATATACTGTAGGGAAAATAATTTTTATTTTTTTTAATTTTTCGGTCTTTACAAAAAATCTAATAATCTTGGCTGTCCAACTAATGAGCATCCAAGCCCATTTGAAAAACACGGATGTGCTATGTTCAAAGCAATAAGGTGGCAAAGTTTTATCGCTATCGGTTAAATAGTACGGCAGTACTTAAAATACAAACAACTAAAATTTAATTTTTTATATATTAGATATAATGTACTCTCCGGGGGTACTGAATTAGGGATGGGTCAGTCTCTGATTTGGATCTAAATTCTGACTTGCTGATGGATGAATGAGTGTATGAATGAATTCGACCACCCCCTAAAAAGGGTTGTGTCGTGTGTGTGAGCTAGAAGTCAGACTTCTGCCCTCTGGGTACTCAGGGGCCTTTACCCTCAGAAGCTACTGCACCCCCTTTCCGTGAAAAACACGGACACGACAACAACAATGTATTATGCCTATAACTTGCGCACAATTATAAGTAATAAGATGGAAAAGTTTTAACGCATTCGGATGCAAACATTCATTTTTATCTATAATAGATCTATAATATATTTTTATCTATAATTATCTATATTTTTGGATATAATATGTGTACTATACCTATAACCTTCACGAATGTGCAAGCGATAAGTTGAAAAAATTTTATCGTCATCGAAATCGTCATTCATTTTATCGTATGTTCGGTACATCAGCACATAAGGTGCGACCATACAAAAATGAATTTTTATTTATTAGAGATACGATTACTTTACTATCCCTATAACCTTCTTGCAAGTGCAAGCAATAAATTGTCAAAGTTTCATCGCAATTGTATGAAAGATACTACAGTGCATAAGATATGAATTATCAAACATTCCTTTTTATACATTGGATATAATAATTCTATTATACCAATAACATAAACGAAGGTGTAAGTAATAAGTTAGTCAAGTTTCATTGCAGTCGGTGAAAGGTACGGCATTCATAAGGTACGAACAAACAAAAATTTATTTTTACATATTAGATTATAAAAGATATTTTTTAAAGCTTGATATAATTCAATTTAACAATAATTATCTCCGAAGTTATTGAGGGAAAAAACGTTAAAATCTGGCTCATTTTTTATTACAATATCATGTAAATTTCAAAAAACTTCCTTTGCAACACAAGAAATAACTATATGCTTAATTTGATTGCATGATGTCCAATATCTGTTCTGTAGAGAGTTTTGAACAATTCTTTCATTACTTATCTCGCATAAAACAATATTCACATGGAATTCAACTTGTATGCAATATCACATTAAAAATTCAAAACTTTCGGAATAATTAATTACTTATAAAAACAAAATAATAAATAAAATGTCACAAATAATATATTTTATTAACGGTTTCAAGCATTTCTTCTTTTTCTCCTTCTTCATTCCACCAATTTAGCCATATTAAGATTCCATATACTTTCTAAAGAAAAATATGAAGAAAGATAAATTTTCAAGCTCTAATTTTCTTCAAGCTAAAGCTAATTTAATTTTAAAACGAATTTCGGAAGTTAAAATAAAATATCGAAGATCTGGCAAGAATTAAATACAAATTTAGCTCATTTTTCCATTACAGATTAAAAATTCGAATTATCAGAATCAAAGCACTCTAGCATAATCTGGGACTCATGTTACTATACGCATATATGAAAAAGTTATGAAATTAAATTAAGTTTTTATCAAATATTTAAAAAATTAAATCCAAATGACGCGTCCTTCAAATGTGAGCTTTATACTTATGATTAAATTCTAGGATATATGATTTAAAATTGAAAAAATAATAATAATGCATGTATACTTTTTTGCACTGCAAAACAAAAAATCTAATTGTACTGTCTGATGTGGAACTTTTTATTTATTATTTATTTTCATTTTAGATAAATTTAAGTCTCGATTTACAAAAAAAGAAACTATTATCCTCAATTGTGGCCAAATATTCAGCAAACTATCATATTTCTACTTAGTGAAAACGGCAAATAATTTGAATTCTAAGTCTGTTTCATATAATATTCGACGGCTTAAGAAAAATTTAGGTTATTTTTGGTTAAAATATTTTAATTTTTTAATTTTATCAGGTTATTTTCCAATTTTTTTTATAAGAGACACATTTTCCTATATGCATGTCTTAATTTAAAAGTAAGAAATTATCGTCCTTCTTTCAAACGAATTTTTAGCAAATGATTATTTTTCTGCTTAAGATTTAAAAAAAACAAATCTTAAACAAAAAGCTTTAATAAATAGCTTGAAAACAAAATAGTTTGTAAAATAAAACAACATAGCTTTCAGGCCATAATTTTGATTATATGTAAAACTTTAAAAAATTTTGGTTTATACTTATTTCCGATATTTAATTTTATGAAATATTCATTTTAAATTGTTTCATCTCCGAATTTTTTTTAATGAAATTCAAATTTTTATAAAAAGAAACCATTTATATAAATCATATTGATTATTTACCTGTGGCAGTATCCAACATATATGCACGACATATTATTTAAATCCATCTTATTTTATTGTATTCTACTTTAAATTCATTATAATTTGACTTTTTCTCATAAAATACTTATATCATCCATATTCTTTTTAATAATTATTATCAAAAAGAATTATTTATTTACTTTGAATGTGTTTTAATTTGAATTTCACTCGTAGAATGCTTGTATCATTTGTATTTTTTATTTTAACTATCAAAACAAAGTCAATTTTCACATAATCCAGATTTTCTATTCACAATATATATTGTGTTATTTCAAGAAAAATATGAATAATGGTGGATTAATTAAATCTCAATCATTAGGCAATCAAAATAAAGAATAATATGCAAAATGGCAGATTAAGAATATACATCAAATTTAATCTGTTAATGTTTTTGGTTTTTTACTTCCTGTGAAAAAAATTATTGCTGCAATTACGTCTTTATTAAACGTGGATTTATGAATTCAAATACTGCTGATTTTATTCATTACAAAAGATTAGGCGCTTCATATTTGCTATTTGTAGTAAAAAGTCTCCTTTTTATTTTCTTGGAGACAAAACGAAAGAAAGTCTTGCAATCAATTAAATGGAATTGTCCATTGTTTGGAACTTCCCTGCTCGTGGGAAATGGATTTCTGTATTCTCTCTATAAGTCTATCACCATGATAACCCAAAAGCACTTTGAACTAGATGGATGAAATTTGCTAAAGAACTTACAGAACATTTCTAAATCTCTATAAAATTGTAAATGAATTCCATTTAGAGAAAGTCTATCTGTCTACGTTTTGGAATTACAAGTCAGCATGATAACTACCCAACATAAAGAACGTAGTTAAAATTTGATACTCAAATGTGATGAAAATGTTGATTTTTATCATATTTTGAACTTAATCTGTGAATTTTTTGAACTTGTACTTTAAACTTATATAAATAAAAAATGGTATGACTTAAGTAAATGAAATTTTATAGATGATTTTTTAATCGCAATTCTAATACTATAGCAAATTTTATTTCAATCGGAAAAAAGAGTACGCAATACTAATATGATATTCGTCTACTTATTAACAACTTTGGCGAATAATTCTTTTGGAATTAATCACCAAAAATCGTACAACAGATTCAGTAAAAATGCTAAATTGAATTAATCAAAAAATGGCCAACGATCACACGATATTATCATTAGTAATACTAGATTTATGTCAAAGATCACTATTACTTAGCTATTTTTGCCATTTCCATGACCTTACCCAACGTGAAAAGTGGATAATACTTTTACTCAAAAGCGAAAAAGTGTGTTAGTGACTACTCCCCAAACCAGGGGACAGATCACACCCAAATTTGGAGAGGAGTGGTCACCCCAAACCTCATTCTGGTAGTTTTGTCTTAAATATGAGACCGTTAGGAATATTTTCCCAAGTGATATTGGGATTAACAATCATAAATAATGGAAAGGTTACCGTGTTTCCTTATGTATAAGGCAATATTCATTATATGAATTCACTGTATCTATTTTTATTATAATTGATAGAAAAAGTTGTAAATGCTTAATTCCATATTAAATATTGTAATTTCATATTAAATAAATTAATTGCATATTAAATATGTCAATTTCGTATTAAATATGCTAATTTTTATAAATCCGTGGACCAAAATCACTTCAAAAATTATGTATTTTTTGTTGCATATTTTCAGACTATATATTTATGAGATTCGAAAAAATGCATTTTTTCCTTTCTAGAAAATATTTTTATACAGATTTTTATCGTGAAAAACTAAGTTGCAAGAAAAACCAATGTCAGACGTTATCACCAAAAAAAATGTTTAATAAATTTCAGTTGAATTACAGTTAATTGATACTTATTGCATGATATAAAAAAAAAATGTATAAAGAGGAGGAGAAGAAATATTCTTCATTTCAATTTTGCACCACTTCCTAACGCTTTGCAAGTTTATTGAATCAGAATCAGAATCATCTCTATTTCAAGAGCAGTCGGAAAAATTTATCACTATCACTATCAAAACTAAAATCGCTTTCAAAATCTGATAACTCATCAGGAATATACTCTCTGTCAATCGCTGAACGTTTTCTAACAGCCATTTCTGTAAGAAAAAAGCGGCAACAAGTGAAGTTTTAGCGGTGGTATTAGGCAGGTAGTATTATAACTGCTTTCAAATGCCGCAATTTAGTGGACAACGACATCTGTAGGCCAAAATGTAAACTAAGCATCTAATATTGTATATAAATTATCTCAATGGTTAACGGAGAGGGGAGAATGGGGAAAACTGACTAAAGGAAGAAAACACGTACCCACGGGTTCAGAAGTTTTTGGTACATTTGAGTTGCCTGTGGAAATCGCGGGATGATCAGCCAGAGAGTTAAATATGTTAATTCCATTTTAAATAGATAAATGTCATATTAATATGTTAATTTCATATTGTATGTATAAATTTCATATAAAAATGTATTTATTTTTCAGAAAACAAAGGTGATTATGCTGAACCCTATACTTGCAATGAATCTCTTCCACCAAGACAACAAGTATGTTAATTGAAATTATTATGTGACAGTTTTGACAATAAACATCAATTGTTTTCAATAATTTTCAGAATTTTTATTTTTATGGAAATAAGAATCCTTTAAATTTTCTGCCAAGAAGAAATGATTAATGAAGAGTATATTTGAAATTACATTAAAGAAGAATTTCTATTTCTAATATTTTGTTTCATTTTTTTATTTCGATTTTTTTTCTAAATTATATTTGAGTCATAGAAATAGAATAAAAAAAACCGAACCTTTATAGGCCTACAAGTCATATTTCTTTTTTACAGCGTAATAAATAGGAATATTGTTTTTAAACGGGTATATATTATAAACGGGTTTTTTATTCTTTTTTCTAAATTATTGAAATTAATATTTAACATGCTGAAAATATCAAAGAAGCAACATAAAAGAAAAGTAAAATAATTCAAATAGACTTATTTTTATAATACCAATTTTTTTTCAAAAGGGTTCCATCGTGTTTGAATAAGAAACATATTTAAATGTTATAAGAATGATAACAACTTTATCATTTTGGCTTTATAATATTAAAAGGCACTGCATTTTCTTATTTATTTAAATCCTCAGATGATTTTATTCGTCTGATTATTTATAATTGGAATATAAATAACAAGTTCACTAACTTTATTGTGCATTACTATTTTGAAAAACTGTGTTTAAAATAAAATTATTTTAGTAAAAGCTTATACCTTGTAAAAATCCAAAACTTCCAATCACAACAATTTGCCATTTTTTTAAATCATGAATTAGCTCCTATATACCAATTCCTTACTGTGTTGTAATGTAATGCGATGTGAAAATGGAATTAACCAACAATATTGTCCTGCTAGCAAGAAAATTTAAGTGGTTAAACTTTCGCCAAACTGTTGAATGTTCATATATTGAGCCAAGAAAGGCCTATTTGTTCCTATTGTTTGTTCGCCAAATGAAATGAGAAAAAGGTGCCTTTTGAATTTATATATTATACAACCATATCATTATCAAAGCTTAAGCAATATTGTTAGCTTTTTGTTTTACTATTTGCCCATAAATAGATATTTTTTACATTCTTTAAAATTCAAACTCTGTCTGAAATTTGTTTATGTTTTTCTATTTGAAAAAGATACAAACCATTTAAAAAGTTTTAAGTACTTACGATTAAAGAATCAGATTTCTGTATCTATAATAAATATAAATTATTTTATCAAAATTCATTATCTATAAATTAATTATTCAATTTTTTCCAGGGATCAGATGGACTGTTCGCTACTATCAAAAGATGCCCTACAAGACCAATCTACATGTCAACTTCTTACAAACAAGGTAAAATTTATCTAACGAATATTATTAATACTTAATCTTATCTCTTCATATTGTACAAATAAAATATATGCTAATATTATGCTTATTATTATTTCATGTGCTCATGCATAGTGTTTGTATTTACTTTTAAAAATATTATTTAATATTTATTTATTTGCTTATAGTATTAAAAAAAACTACATAAAAAAGGAATGATTGTTTATAAAGCAGCGAAACCTTACGATGTTGAGTTTTTCATTTTGAGGTTGTCACATTATTATAACATTTCTCTTTACTTCCCAAGTGTTCAAGATTTCAGGGAGGAAATGAGTTTCTAACTCATATTCACTATTATAAAATTTGATTTTGTGTAAGGCTTTTCATGAACAAAAGTCATAAGTAGCAAATTATTTTATTTGAGTTTCAATATTCTCTGTGAAGTCTTTTAAATAGTGTCGAGACTTATTAGTTATCCTAATATCTTATAGACTTATACTATATACACAACTCTTCTGAATCATATTTATTTATTTATTCATTATTATTAGAGTCATGCCTTTGAAAGAAAATGTTTTTTATAAGGGAAGAATAAATAAATTCTTTGGCTCTAAATTATTTGCTTTTTTATTTGTTTGTTGCTGGTTTTTTGTTGCTGTTTTGTTGATATAGTTTTTTTGTTTTCTTTTTTGTTGCAGTTGTTGTTTTGTTTATTTTCTTTTCCTTGCTTTTTTGTTGTTGTTGTTTTCTTTTTTGCTGTTGTTTCTTTGTTCGTTTTCTTTTTTGTTCCTATTTTAGTTGTTTCCTTTGTTTCCCTTGTGGTAGTTTTCTTTTCTTTTTTTTTTGTTACTGTTGAAGTTGTTGTTGGTTTGTTTTCTTTTTTAATGTTTATGTAGTTGTTCTTTTCTTTGTTTTCTTTTTTTATTGTTGATGTAGTTGTTCTTTTCTTTGTTTTCTTTTTTATTGTTGATGTAGTTGTTCTTTTCTTTGTTTTCTTTTTTATAGTTAATGTAGTTGTTGTTTTATTTGTTTTCACTTTTTGTTGTTGATGTAGTTATTTTATTTGGTTTCTCTTTCTGTTGTTGCTGCTGCTGTTATTGTTTTCCTTGTTCTTTGTTTGTTGTTGTTATTTTCTTTTTCGACAAATTGCAATTCACAGAATCTTTCATCTCAAATTATTTTACTTATTTTTAAATTATAATCCATTTTATATTTCAAGATATTTATTTCCTTAATTATTGAAATAAATCAAGTGAAATAGCTCTAGTCCCTCTTTCTTGCTGTAAAAATTTTAAATATCTCTCTTTCTTTCCAAAGTCCCAAGTAAGAAATTCCAATTTAATTAAAATCACAAGAAATTTAATTAACGCAGTTCAACTTATATCAATTCAAAGTATGTTATTAATTCATGAAATTTTAACTTACCGCCGACTCTGTTTGCACATTTAACACATCAAGTATGAAAATTCATACATTATATGCATTATAAAAAAATGATTACATTTCAACAGGTACAGAAATCAGCCAACAGACGGCGCCCCATAACTCACCCGGCAATTTGGATTCCAACAACTCCGAGAGATGGCGACACCAATCAAGCAATGGACACAAACCGATGCGATGACAATGCGTGACATCCCATAGTGATGATTTATCCACTTCATTGTGTACATTGCCATTGAGGGAAACTGTTATTTGAATGTGTAAAAACCTCTGCTCACGTGTTGCCCTGCCAAACATTAAATCGTTCTTCAAAAACAATGTTGTTTATCTTGCATGTATGTTGAAAATAAAAATTTCTACACAAAGAAGACTTCGAGATATTTTTTCTCGATTGATTGTTAATTCGAAAGAAATTATATTACAAAAATAAGCTTTCAAAAGCGAAAAATGTATGTATACTTTTCAGTTCTATAAAGGGCATACATATACTTGAAATATCTGAAGTCTCTTTATTCATTTCATAATTCATTTTGAAATATGTAATTTAATGAATGATGCAATAAAATATAAATTTAAATTACAAAAATTACTCCTTTCAATTAATTTATAAGCATTTTTCTTTTGTGTCTAATAATTATTTTCTGTTTTTCATTAAAAATTTATTTAAAATTTTGAGTTTCGAAACAATTGACATGAATGATACTTCACTTCGTTTGCAAAAATTAAAATACTGAAGTCAGTTTTACTTTCTCTTACGCCTTTTCGCATTTTGTACAGTTCATGTGTGTACATTTAATGAAAATATTCTCTTCTAGTATAATCAGAGCTGTATTTGTTGCGTGCTCACGCCTTATACTTATATTAAATATGAAACACTTAAAGCAAAAGCCTCGTGAGATATTCCGAGCAGTAGAAAAGAAAACATGCATCAAATGTCGAACGCCAACTTTATTCAAATGATAAACAGAACACACACAAAAAAAAATCCAAAAGCTTAAAAAACAATGTTGCCATATTTGAAAAACTAAATATTGCAAATACCGCAATAAAAGAAAGATAATATGACAAAATAGAGAGTTAAAAGTTAATATTTATGAAAACAAAGTTACCAAGTTTTAATAGAACGGAACAGTATTATCATTTAATCGTTTTATTTCATTAACTCACGATTTCGCATCGGGGTGCCATCTAGTAGCAAATTTCAAAAGAAAAATTTATTGCAAAAATGTATTATATTTCTATTATGAATTAAAAATTGGAAATTAAAAGAAAGAAATTTAAAAATACTGAATACTTCGACTAGAAATCGTTACCGACCACTGCTCAAAATATATTATTTTCATTAAAATAGCTTTAACTTGGGATACTTTTATCTACACCTCTATAGTTGCGTCCATTTAAGCAGTAATTGAGCATACAATCAATATATCAAGAACAACAAATGTCAATGACTAAAATTACTTTTAAAGAATTATGGATTTAAATATATTTGAAATGAAATAACATTCTAAATCAAGTATTTGACCCAAAAAGTTAACTATTATTGAAAAAAAATTTGAAAAGAAAAAAAAAACGCAACTCAATCTCAATTACAGTTAAAAGTTAATTTAAGGATGCCGAAATTCTTTCTTTTTGAGAATTAAAAGTTTAATCAAAATCCACGTAATTAACATCTTCCTAGTTAATATTATGGGAAAAAATTAAATTTAATTCCTCAAGAAATCAAATTCAGAATCTTGGAAATTTATATCATTTCTACAAAACATTCACAGTAAAAATGTGTATATCAGAATATATATATATATATATATATATATAATATCTTGTTTAAGAATACTGTATCGTTGAAAGAAGTTCTATACGAAACATTGTTGCCAATATGTTCGTGAATTGTTTTATTTAGTTGATATTTTAATCAAAATGCGGAAACTTTAAGTACTAAAATTATCTGTAGCATTTGTAAACTATTGTTTAGATTTCCAAGGGGGCACTAAGTCTAATAAAACAATCTTTGATAAATAACGCTAAAATAACGAAAATCAAAAGCTAATCATTATGTTTAGTATTATTTCTAATCAGCACAGCTTTATCAAGTTTCATTTTCCACCTCTGTTTCTTGAGTTCCTTTATTTGAATCTAAACATGCTGAAATCTTTTCCAAATATCAGATATTAATTATATTAGAAATTCTGCTTTTTTTGCGAGAGTAGTTATATTTGTTTGGCTGAAAGCAGGAATATAATTTGCCAGAAATCATGCAAATGAAGTTAGATTACTATTATATTAGTTCGAAAAGAATTTGACATAAGACAAAACGATCATTAATAATAAAGTTTGCATCACATAGGGGTATGGCAATTTCTTCAATATATAAATGGGCTTTCACCAAAACTGTTTTTATTTATACTTCTTATGTACAAGCGATCACCCGCCATCACTGAACAAAGCAGTATTGATAGGATTTATTGTGGCCGACTGTTATCTTTATCTGAATTCATCCATATTACTGATAAACAATCCGAATTGGACTCCGTTTCCAGATGATTGCCTCTTGGTCACTCCTGGTCAACCTCTGACCCTCTTTCTTATTTTTCCTTTAAACTTGTTTTCCTGTTTCATGGGAGGACCTGTACTTGTAATTCTGATTTTATTCAACACTTGGAATAAAACTTTTGCAAGAAACCACCTTAAAGTTGAGGATGTCCGTTCAGGGAGTAGACAGTGTTAGGGACGAGTTTATCAAAGATCATATCACTGAATCTGCGACCCACATGAAGACACGCGGATAATAAATACTGAATGGCCTGATTGCCGCTACAGCAACACAGGTGGGAAATGTGGTAGAGACCTAAGGATCACTACCGGATATGTTGCAATCGCTCCAAGGCATCTAACCCTTAATCACTATTGGCCAATCTATGACCCTCCTTTTTATTTCCCATTACATTTGTCTTATTTTCTGTTTTACGGGGAGCAGATCAACACTTTCAATAACACTTCTCCAAGAAACCACCTTGAGTTGGCGATGTTCGTTCGGGGAATCGGCGGTGTTATGGAGGAGTTATGTTAAAGGCCATATCACTGAATCTCCGAACCATCTAAAGG
>JAPMOQ010060176.1:0-20237 GCA_026543055.1 Argiope trifasciata
TATTGAAATAACTAGAATTTTGATAATAAAAGCTCTAAGTTTGCAACATTTTAGAAGAAAGTTTTCTAAAATTGAAGAAATTAGCGTTTAGGCTAATCTACTTTTCAATAAAATTCAGGAAACACTTCTGTATTTTATGGAATAATTTCTTTTCTTAGAAATATAATAATTTATATTTAAAATACACTGATTAGATTGTTTTCAGTTTCATGTTCGAAAATAATAAAAGTCTTCAGTGCTCATTTGAATCTACGATGTGAGTTATGATCATTTCCATATATGAATTGTTCAATCAACATCTATCCATTATTTTATTAATATACAAATTTCCATACTGTTGTCCAATTCCTTAGAATGAAAAAGAAACAGATGAAAACAATTCCAGATGTACAAACATTTAACTTCCCTGAACACTCACCAGGTCTTCTGAAAGACAGTTGAAACAACAAGGAAACATGAGGCTTAAGAGCACGTTCTTATTTTTGCTTTTCAATGACTTCAATCGCAGAGGCGCGATCATGTCGCACCAGATTAAAGCTTGTCCGAACAGCCAAAGGGAAGTAACTCCGATAAACCTAATCGAATTATCGTCTGAAACCGAGAGTCGTTAACATCTGTAAAGTGATATTAACGATTGCCAAATGACAATGGAATAATGAAATCCGAGGAACGGATGTCGTTAAACAAGTCGCTATCATATGTTCCGAGAAAAGTGTCGTGTTACATGCTGCAGAGTCGAAAGACAATTCTTAATGAATAGGAATAGAAGAAGTTATTTTGAAACTCTGGAATGCTTCTGTAGTGATAAAGAAACCATTAATTTATTTTATTTCCGATAAAAGTAGGAATTTGTGTTTATATTTTAAGGTTAATATTACGAATTTCAACTTATATAATAAATAAAAACGTTAATTAAGGTTTATTGATATTATTATCAACAAATGCAATCATAGATATTAACTGGACACGAATTTGTTATCCAATCCCCATTTATTTCCTTTATAGCAATTTTTCGAATCATAGTTGCTTATTATATTTAGAAACGCGGCCATATTTTCATTGGATATTTAAAAAAATTATTATGTAGGGAAAAAAATAGGTTATTTCATTAAATTAAGTTTTACTATAATTTTGAACATAATTCCGTCGTGAGAAGATCATGAAATATATTTTTTTCATTGAATATTTGGGATTATTATTTATCTAATTTCATAAGCGTTACTTAAATGCCGAATATGTTACATTGTCATTTTTTCATAACGCTGCAATAGTTTCTATTAATTAAATTTGTTCAAGAATCAGTTGGATCTTTAAAGGTTTGGTTTTTATTACTTTCTAAATTCTATTTCATCTTTTTAATAGAGTTAATTTGAAAAACACCTGCCATAACAAATAAGCACTATGAAAATTATAAATCAAATTCATTTTTTTCTTAAGTAATTCAAATATTATTTTATTCATGTGATTGATGAAAACATCTTTACAAGGTTGCTTGGCAAAATTTATATTGATAAAGGCTAATTGAAAGCATATCAGAATAAAATGAATAATCTATACTTCATATTTGCTTTTCAAGGAGATTTGAGAATGTTATGCTATCATTCGAATTGCACATTGAAATGCATTTACTTAGCAACTTAGCAACATGCATTTACTTAGCAATTAATTAGACAGAAATTAATATATAAGAATATAGATAAACTGAATATTTAGGACAACACCATTTAAATTCTTATTTTTTAATAATTACATAAAAATCTAGTGCCTAATTCCAGTATATGTGTAAGGAAAAGCAAAAATTAGTGTTTTACTATTCAAACTTTATTGGGCTTTAATTTAACTAATTACTGCCATAAAAAACCACACAAAAAATATTCATAGCATCAGTGTTAGACGAATAAATGCAAATATTTTATGAGTTTCTATTTTATGATCTGGGTGCATATAATTCATCTTGAAAGAAACATGCAAATTCTAGGTTAATATCAACTTTCTTATATTACATTCTTCCTTCGTTTATTAAATTCTTTTTCATTAAGAAATTCTTTACGATGTGAAAGGGAATCTTAAATGTAATCTTGCCATTCATAGCGCTTATAGCTATGATTATGCAGTAGGTAAAGCTTTTATTTCTTTCTTTGAATGAATATACATTCTTCAAACGAATATTTATTGCGTTATGACTACGATTGCTTTTATAAGACATATAATCAAAAGATAAATGATATATTTTCAATTTTAACAATTCTTAAAATTTCAAGAGGAACATGGACCAGAATTTTGACATGGCCAATTTTTTATAGCAAATGATATCTTTTTGCTAATGATAGTAAAATTGTATCAAATGATATTTTTTGTACAATTTCTGCTTCACTACACTACATTAATAAAATAAAAATTTGTTAGACTATTTATGTTCCGTGGTATTATCTTAGTAATTTCATGAAAATTAGGAATTTAGGTAAATATATGATTTACATTTATTTTTTGAAAGAAATGAAATTTAAAAAGTCTTCAATTCCCTCATTTTTTAATAAGGATAATCCCATTATTATATAAAAATAATTTTATGTTTTATTACTTTTGTTTTGGTTGGATTTTTTAGTATTTTACGGAGTAAAAGTCACATCTGGCTTACTGCGCTATGGAAAACGTTAATTAAAAAACACTGGAAGTAAAGAATACAACTTTTGATACAATTCAAGCAATCGGAGTCGCATTATCATGAAATGAATTGTTATTAGAAGGAACAGAATTTTTTTTATCCCTCATCAGTTTTAAATGTTTATATTTTTCCAGCTTATTTTTATGATTTAAATAATCATTGAACTCTTAATTATTGATAAAGAGTGTGATGAGAAGAACAGCAATACAACATTTCTGTTCTAATTAAATATTATCAATATTATATACTATATCAATGTTATATACTACTATGTATACCTATAAATACAGACTAAGATCATTTTGAACGTTTAAGAATTATTGTAGATCATCCTGAGTTTATTTCCATTGATCTATTTTAGATTTATGTGGGTTTTTTTGTGTGTGTCCTTCGTTTCGTAGGCATTTTGATATGGTTTGATTTCAAAAGATATAAATAAATAAAGATGGTAATAAAAAAACTCAAATGATTATTTACAATTCTCTTAGATTTTAAAAGATGCCGTTTCATTGAAATGACTGAAAGGCCTTTCTTTGGCTGATTTTTACTTTTATTGGCTATCTTCTTCATCCTTTAAAAATACAAGCTCTTACTATTTTACAAATAACCTATGTTTAAAAAATAAATTGGATAAAAATGTCTCACAAATGTTATGGAATGTATTGAAATTGATTCTACTTCATATTTTAAACAATTAATTTTATGAAGAATATATTCGTGACATTGAATGTAAGTAAGTTTTATCGACGAATAGTTTATTTCTTTCAGAGATTATACAGAAATTTATTTTATCAATCAGAATATGAAGAAAATGAATTAATAAACTTCGACATCATATTTCATATGAAACATTGGAGATAGGAAAAAAAGAGAAAACAAAGTCCTAGAAATAAGTTCAAGAGCATTCCCATCTTTTAAAATGGTACAGGATATTAAGAAAAAGTAATAGAATTCATATCGGCTTATATATTCAAATCCATTAGGCACTAAGGCATTTCTAAATATATACCTTTAAGCGATTTGTGATGTGCAATTTTGAATCGAAGTTTGTAATTTTGTAATAATAATTCTTTATTTATTAAAATGAATCATGAGATGTCGTATGATCTCAAAAATACAGGATTTAAAGACCTTATAACATACCGTTTTTTCTATTAATGGATTTCTGGAATGAGTATGAGGTACATTATTTAATTCGTTAAAAATTAGATCTATACATAATAGCAAATTAATAAACTTTTAAAGGTAATCCATTGATTTACTAAAGGCTTGAAAACTTGATACTCTGAGTTAATTTAGAGTAGTAGGTTATACCTGGTCAAAAGTTTCGCTTAATGCTTTTCCATTTTCTTTAAATGCAAATACATGCATTGATGTACTTGTTGAAGAATACAAAATATGAAACTTGAGTCCTGTCATAACGTAATTTTTTTTAGATTTGAAAAAATAACGATATATTCTGTAAAGATCCTTATTTTTATTTTGAAATATACAAATTACATAAATAAATGAAACTCGAAAAGGAAGAATTGTATTCAATAAAAATCCTCAAGTCAGATATTACATTTTGAAGATGTAACAATGAAGAGACATGATGGAAAATATAAAATACATTAATAAACTACATTATAATTTTTTTCCGAAATAAAGCATTGACTTACCTTTTTGAAGAACCATCAACATGATCGCTTCTTGCCATTTTATGTATGTGAAAAATACCTCTTTTTAACCCCATTACGGTCGCATAATTTTGAAGAAAATGGTCATAAAAGTGCCTATTTTTTTATTCAAGAAAATTATACAAAACGGAGTGTATGTACAATAGTTTTAATGTTTTAATCAATTTTTGGATTGAAATTTTATAAAAAAGTTGGAAAAGCCAACATTTAGGGTTACTATGACTGAATGTTAGCTTTCCAACAAAGAGGGAAAATAAAAAACGTGTTTTCAACATTCAAACATAATTTTATTGCATTTACACATGATGTAAATAAATACCAGTAATTCTTCTTGTGTGATAATTTTTAAAGCATGAGATGCATATGCCAACATCACAATCAGGACAATAGTGCCGAGTTTCCTTTCTGCTGACATCTAGTTTAAAATAAATTAACTATCTCTTAAAACCTAACAAATAATCTAGGGCAGCCATCTGGCGTATATTTTGAGAAATAAAGTAAACTTCGGGCATAAGAAATAGATTGTTTTAATATTTTTGGCCCATTACTTTTGAATGCGCCAACCCGGAAATATCACGGGCGCGAAAAATCGAGGTAGAAATTTCACCCCGTCATTTTCACGGAAGAGAGGAAGGTTTTAATATCAATTATCTGGCACTTTTTTCTTACACATTTGAGTACTGTATGCTACCCTATTAATATCCCTGTCAGTGATTTGAAAAGATACATAACTTTGCTCTATCTCTCAAAATGGCAAATGCTGTGGGAACTGTTAACGGAAAGCAAACTTTACAGTGTTAAACTTCGTGTTGAACTTTGGTTATGTCTTCCAAATAGAAAAGCAGACACAATCTTAACGCGTTTGAAAAAAGGTCATACTAGATTCACCCATTACCATCTACCTTTTGGAGTAGAGGCACCAATGTACTCTCAATTTAATTGCATCATGACTGTTTATCATATTCTCACTGAATGTCCAAACTATAGTACTCAAAACTTATACCATTTTAACAACTTCAAATTTTCTGATTTGCTTGATAAAACACCACATGCTAATATTTTTCCTTTTCTGAAATCAAGAAGTTTTTTTTCTCCATATTTAAATATTCTTCATGTTTTTACATTACATTTTATAGCTAAAATTATAGAGTTTAATACTAAAACAAATGCTGTTTCGCGTAGCATAGTCAACACCATGGCTCTGATGCCAATAAAATCCAAAAAATCCAACTGTGACCTACCCCATACAATATATAAAGGTAACAGCTTAATCTTAGAGATATTATCTTTAGAAATGCAATACACTTTCCGAAAACGGATCTAATTTGAAATTCTTCAAACGAAATGGACTCCTCACCCATGAATAATCCAAGGACCCAATCGGGCCTCAGATCCTGCTTTAATTTCCAATCAACTCGTAATTAATTCGGAAGGGGTTTGTGTTCCATTTCACGGTCAGTCGCGCGGTCACTCTGAGACCAGATCTATCAAAGTTAACAGAATATGCACAGAGAGATTACGGCTTGAATCAAATCAACTTCGACCCATAGGAGGTACACGCAACTGCAACCGTGTTTGCGCTTTGCCATTTGTAATCAGGTGTGAGTGGATTTCTAGAGTGTTTGACATTCATTTGCAAAGAATCATGAAGCATTGAGAGTGAATGATCACTCTATGGGTGAACTGCATGAGTATATTAAACTTTGAGTTTAGTCATTTGCTTTTGATTTGTAATTCCCTTCTTACGACTCATTAACCTTATTACTTTTTATATAATTCGATCTGTAATAGTATTTTGGAAGAATAATTTTTTATTTAATTCATTTCTTGACACTCATTAAGCTTATTATTTTTATATAATTCAATCCGTAATAGTGTTTTGGAAGAATATTTTCTTGTTTTATTCATTTCTTACGACTCATTAACCTTATTATTTTTATATAATTCGATCTGTAATAGTAGTATGGAAGGAAAAATTATCTTTTAATTTTCTTTCAGCTATGTGCCGAAAATTATGTTACTCCTCTGTATAATTCTTGATGGTTTCCTCCGCTAATGTAATAATCAATGAATTTTAGCTGCGACCATCCTTCCTTACCACTTCATTTAACACGTTTTTATGATTTATATGTTAAACATCAGATTATATGTTACTTTATGAGATATATCCAAGATGAATAATATTTTTTTCAAGAAATCTTTTGGTATTTTCTTTTAAAAGATACTGGAGTAAAGCAGGAAATTGAGTGGAATATTGAATTAAGAAATGATTTAAGAAATAAGATGAAACTGCGTATTAAAGCATAAGTCATAAATTAATAATATATTGCATTTATTCGAATGACGCAATCTCAATCATGTACAGAAAAAAAATTAAAAAAATTATCATTGAAGGAGGGTAAATCATTTATCTTCTAAAATAAATTCAAATATAATCTTGATAGTAAAAAAACATATTAGTTACCACCTCTCGGCAGTGAGCCCAGGATTTGTAATAGTAGCTTCACAAGCGAATTACTTTATAATTTACTTCACATGTTAGGGTTGTTAAGTACACAATAATCAGAATAAAATTAATATATATATATAAAAAAAATGAATGTTTGTCTGTATTTATCTTATACTTTGCCATACCGCCATTCGATTGCGATAAAAGTTTGAATACTTATTACTTGCAATAACGCGAAGGTTATAGGCATAATAAAATTATCTAATCTACATAAATAAAAATGAATGTTTGTCTCATATCTCTTATGAGCTTCCGTGCTGCTCATCCAATTGTGATAAAACTTTGAATATTTATTACTTGCACTTACTAAATGGTTATAGGTATAGTAAAATTATGTAATCTATATAAATAAAAATGAATGTTTGTCTGGATGTGTCTTATGCGCTGCCGTACCACTCATCGGATGCCGATAAAACTTCGAATAATTATTACTTGCACTTATTTGTTTCTGTTGAAGATGAAAAAAACATAAAAAACATTGCCAATCCTAAAGTCTTGAATAACAAAGTTAAAAAAAAAGAATAAATATTATTCTCGCTTCTCTTTTACATATCAAAAAATTTTGATGAATTTATTCATTTCACATTTAGTCATTTCCTTCATTCATTCAGGAAAATAAATTTCTTCTGTCTATCATTCATAATAAAAGAAGATAGTTGTTATAAAGTTCAAATGATATTTCCAAAATTATTTCTTCTGTGGCAGCAACGCGCTGGGTACTAGCTAGTTATTTTATAAAAAAATACTTATATACTCTTTATTTATAGAAAGTAAAGAAAATGACATTGATAAATTAAAATTTGAATAAAAATTTGCATAAAATATTTAAATATTTTTTAATTACACAAAAATAACTATATTCACTTACGTTTCCTAGATAATACGATAAAAATAAAAACATCCACCTTTAGGAAAAAGTGCAGAAAAAATATTTAGAATCATTTGCCTTTTTATTTATTTTACCTTTATATCTATCAATAATTTTAAATACTTTCACATGATACTCATGGAAAACGTCAGGGTTAAAAAAATCGAATTGAATACATTATTCAATAAAAAATTATCAGTATCAAATTTTGCAACACTTAAAAAATAGGACAATTACTTCCAGTCGTAAAAATTATTTAAATCAGGAGAAAAAAAATCTATTTTAGATTCAAGATTTGGAAGTGAATTTCAGCTGTCTTCTAATTAGATAGATGGAATATGTACATATGCATCTACTGTTTGCAAAACAACCCGGCTCTGATATATATTGCATATGGTCAATTATGTTGCCTTTAATCGAATCTGCCGTTTTAATAAAGACTTCATCGAATTTGTTTCCTTAATTCCTTCTGAATCGTGATGGTTCCACAACTGTTTGGTTGTTCATGTGTTTCATACGGGAATTCGAAAATTTCAAACGTCAAATCACTTCAAGTTGTCTTCATTTATGCCTTCATTTTAAAAACCTGGTCCTCTTCACTCATGTTTCTGTACTATGAATGTCCTAAGCAAATAAGATTGGTAAATCTTCTACACATGAAAACCAGCTTAAAATAAGAAATCCTACATCCATACATTCAAATGTAGATGAGTATGTAAATTCGTGCTCACATTTAAAAAAAAAGTTTTGGTTATTTGGAATAGTAAAAGAGAATTGCTTCTCAGGAGTAGAACTGATTTTTTTCTGGAAAAGACCAATATGAATTCCAAGTTATTGAAGAATCTAGACTTCTAATACTAAAACCCAAAAGTTCGCATCATTTTAGAAGAAAGTTTTCTAATATGTAAGATAAGAGAGCGCTTTGGCTTGTCTACTTTTCAAGAAAATTCAGGAAACAATCCTGTATTTTACAGAAGAAATTCTTTTTTATTAATACGGATTTTTTAGAGGGGTGCTATTGGTTATTTTCAAGTTTTCGTATTTTATTTATTTATTATTTAATATTTATCTTAATAAAAAATTATAATAAATCAATGAGCTATGTCTATGCATATTGTTAAGGATTTCCTATATCCTAAAATCCGTCCGTTTCTTTTTTTTTCAACTTGTTTATATAGTGGTTGTGTATGGTGTGAGATGATGACACACAAAATGATCAATCCTTAAGTTGGCGAACACAACACAGACGTTTATTTACAGGACGGGGACAAGACAGCACAAAGACGGCAAATATTCACAGCACAAATGTGTACAGGAGATAGCTATTTACAGCAGAGACGTACACACAGGACAGCACACTACAAATAGTAGTCCAAAGGCAGAAATTCCGTAGTGACAATGTCCATAGCTCACAGAGCGGCCAGACAGGGTTCAGCCGGAGAAGGAATCTTTATGGGATTCACTTTACAACACCTGGGTCTCTCCAGAACAGGCTGAAACTATTCCGCTATCTTTTCTTGCCTTTGCTGTCGACTCACTACTTCGCACAACGGGACTACTCCTTAGTTCGGGACAGCTCCGTTCGCGACGACGGCACAACGGGCTACGACACAGGCTTCGTCAGTATATGCCACACAACAGTCCTCCGTTCAGGACTCCTCAGTTCAAGACCTCCCTCTCTTAGGTCTTCTCGATAAATTCCACATCGGTACATGTCTTCGTTGAACACTAGATCGTTCAGCTTCGGCTTCTCTCCACTGCCACACTTCGGCTTGACTCCACTGGATTCTTCCTCAGATCTCCTTTCCCTTTTCTTCGCTGCTTCGCTTCGACTTTATTCGACTCAATTGATTTTCTCACTGCAGCCTTCTTCCTTATATATACCGGTGGGAGGCAGGACTAACATTTTCTGGACCAATCAGGAGCGTTCTAGCTGGATCTCGGCTCCTAGTGCACGGATCGGGACAATTCTCAATATTTCGGGTACTTTTCATTTTGTCGCCAAATTCGTCGCCAAATGGTCGTTCTGACGTCACACCCATTCACTATTAAATACATATTACTTATGATGACAATATTAGCGCGGGAAAGCAAAACCACTGTTTCGTAACAATATCAAACAAATGACAGAAATTTCTTCAGAAATCCAAACAATGTTCGTAGTAAATGGTCCACAATTTGAATGGCTGTAAATCCTGAGAAAGCTTAGCTTTATATCTCATTTATTTAGATCTTCTTATTTCCAAATCAAGTAAATTTTACATAGATATCGGTATTTTACTTAAGAAGATTATAATAATTACCATAAATAATTATGGGAATTCTTATAATTCCATAATTATTACTAATCTCTATAAATCAGAAAAAAAATCTCAAATAGATTTTGAAGGTAGAATAGCTCAGCTTTGGGAAAGTGATTTTCTTAGGCATCCTGTGGAAAACATAAATAATATATAGATACTTTTAACCTTCCATCGGGCACTGCTGTCATACCAACATGAAAGGTCGCGAGTATTTCCCACATACGGTATAGTAAATTTTAAATTTTCAAAAGCGTAACTATTAAAATTGTATCATAAATAGCTTAGGATTAATAAATACAATAACTTTAAGCATTTTTTTACATAAAAAGAAACAGAAACAATATAAACAACGATTGCAATGACAATATAAAATAACCTTATGATAACTGAATTGATTTAAAAATAATGTAAAAGAAATTGGCGATATTTTGACAGAACAATTTGCATATAAAATATAGAAGTGCAAAATTACAGAATTAATGTATAAAAAGGAAAAAATAATTGAAAGTTAGATATGAAAAGGAAAAAAATAGTTTCATTGTTATATCATTGCAACTTGCAATTTGATCAAATATGTTTAGTGTGCTCCAAATATATAAATTTCTGGCAAATCTCACAACTGAACATCGTGATTCTAGTCGGCTTTTCTTTTTTGCAAAGTTTGCATCTTTTTTTTTCCCTGGCGTCGCACCTTCCACTTCTTCAATACCTAGTTCGACTTTTCTCTTTAGCACCTTTAATTTCAGTTAAATTTTTAGAGATGTGGGTGCTTTTTCTCAACATTTTCCTTCGTAAGTGCATTTGCCAGCTGTCTCCAGTCTAAATCAAAACTTATTTATTTGTAAAATCATACAAAATCAGTTGTGACAAAAACTTACATGAACGGTCGCGCGTATCTCTAAAATACAAATATCTGATCGGCAGAGTCCTATTAACGCCACAAACTTACGACGACATCTGAAAGTAGGTCAAAGGGAGGTGGACAAATAGCCAAACACAGGCGTTCTCAGTGCCACCAGATCTGAAGTTATAAAACGAAATACATCTCTTGTGTATCTCTCGCGTGCGCGCGTCCGCTGGAAGGTTGAATCATTTATAGTGCTTTAATGATTCTTTAATGATTTAAAATTACTATTTTTTCTAGAATGTTATAGGATGACGATTTTTAAATTTTTTACAAACTCTACGAAAATGGAGATGATTTCTTTAAAAATATCTGATTCAATCAAGTATCATAATTTTATATCCGTCCGTTTTCCATACTTTCTTACACCTTTTGTTTTTTTTTTCAGCCACAAATGTGTCAAAATTCCATCTTTAGAATTTTATTTTTTGAGTTGAAAAAAAAAAAGAAAGAAAGAAAAACTCTTTTTTTTTGGATTTTTCAAAGTACCTGAAATTTTAGTACTTTACATTTGTCAGATCATCCCTACATTAGTTTTCTAGTGCAAAATATTGGCAGATTGATGTTCTAAAATATTCTTCGATTAAAAATTGATTTTTTACTCAGAAAAACTTTAATACATCAAACAGTTCTCGCAGATTCACCAGTTTCTAAAGTTAAGTGTTATTAAATTTAGTCACTTAATCTTTATTAATATATATCGTCTATTTAATATCCTAACATAGATGTTTTCAGTTCTATGTTCGATCATAAAATTACTTATTTCTTAAAATTGGATTTTGTTTGTTTTTTTGCTTCACTAATAATATTATTTTTTTGTTTCTTTTCTGCTTCAGTTTATAATCATATTTCTTAAATTCAGCTTGACTCAAGAAAATTTTCACTCAAACAGAATACTTATTTTTTAGATTAAAAAGGCTATGCATAATTTTGTAATACTTTTATAGTTTAACAGAAGATGGAGGATTATTTTCAAGTAAATATTGTAAGTGTTTTCTGAGTTATCAGATTATGGCGATGCTTTTCGAGTTAACTGCTCCCTTAAGCATGCATACATTTTTATGGATAATGAGTTAAAAGAATGTTTTTGCAAGTAGTTAGGGAATAGCGTTTTAAAACCTTGTTGCATTTAAATATGAAAGCAATCTTGAAGACAAAGATCTTATTCTCATTTATAGAGAAGGCATTGCTTACAAATGGTGAAATTTCAAATCGTTCTATCAATTTTCCTACTAATACTTACGATTGAAAGGAAAAATATATTTTAGGAAAAAGATAAAAATAAAATAGCTCCATATGAGGCAATAAATCCTATGGATATAGAAACTTATTTACGTTAATAAACGAAATGAATAATAATAACGAAACCATATAATAATTTATAAACGAAAGAAAATATTAAAAAATAAACGAAAGGACAATAATAATTGAAATATGTAGTTCTTATTCATGTAATTGGTATTATAATATTTTATTTTCTTTTAGTTTTCAAAGATAAAGGCAGTCGGTAAAACAATAAACTTCATTTCCTTGGTTATTAGATAAAGTCTTAAAGATTTGTATAATTTACTATTTATTGATGAAAAAAGAGTTAATAACAACACATTTCAAAAAGTTCAAAAAAGCCTCGACTTCGAGATCAGAATGTTCGAAGTGGCTAGCTTGAACGAAATATCAGTCGTGTGTACAGATAGGTAGTTGGCGTCCTGGCATAGGAGTAGAGTATCTTCCCCTTGATCTGGATGTTCCGAGCTAGGGCATTGCTGTTCTTATTCTGTGATCTATCTGTGTGGTAGATGTGTGAATGTTCCTCAGCGTAAAAAAGGATTATGCGACTCAAAAACTAGCTAAATTGTACCATTGATCCTAGCTGGAGCTTCTTGAAAAACAAGAGACTCTTACTGGTATTAAATACCTGATAGCTGTCAAAGTTTGACTATGAGTAGGCTTGAAAAGTGCCTCAAGTCACAACAACAATATAGACACGACGGAACTCCAAATCACCCCAATTCCTATCACGGTAGAAATTCTTCTTCCTCCACTCCCCTAGAAGCATACAAATGCTGTACAATACTGCATGATATTGATCAATATTCGCAATATTGTTGGATATTGTGGAATATTGTTTAATATTATATAATATTGCACAATATAGTGTAACAGATTGTGCTATCTGAGTCGTCAGAAGGGAGCAGAAGTAAGCAGACAGAAGAGGCGTCAAACCAAATTCAGTTTCCATTATTAAACTGTGGTATAAAGTTATAAAGCCGTTCCTTGTGTTGTTCCTTGTTTGTGTTGTTGAACGTCGATATAACTTAAATTGAAAGAAATGTCAAAAGACAAAATCAACTTAATGTCGTCTCAAGCTTAAAACCGTCTTCTCTTCTTTACATTATGCATTAATACTATGAAAATGTACAGTAGGTGGGGCCAACAAACAGTACATTTGCCAATTTCATTGCCTTGTCATATGACAATAAGCCATTTTTAATAAACAGGTATCAAAATATAAGGGAATAATTGTTTGAAAGAAAAATGTTTTATAAATAATATAAATTCAATGTACATATAAATAGAACTGTATATTAAAATAAAAGTGCCAAAAAAAGGGTACTTAAAAATTTCTTAAAATATATTTATACTTAGTTTCTAAATTTAACAAATAATATCCATTATTTAGAACATGTCTTATCAAAAACAAAAACTAAATATAATTGAAGATGAAAAATGCAGTGGGAATACGGTTTCAGAGAAAACAATCTCTCATCTTAAGTAGAGCACGATCGAAGTAAGTATTTTTTAAAAGATTGAGTGCTTTTTTTTTTTGGACATGTTTGTCCCCTGCTTTGCTACACTTTTATTTTTAGTTGGCAAAGTTTTAAGGCACATATCGTTCTACAGAATTAGAAAAAAATGGAATTGATTATTATTTTTTGTTTTGTATTGTTTACTTTTTCACTGAATAATTTTTTTCCCTTTTTTCTTAAGTTACTTTCTGGAAAATTATTTTTTTCACTTTCGAGCTGAAGGAAAAAATCTTCAAATAAATAATAACAATATTATCAACAGAAAACTTATTTTTGACTTCTGCCTGTAACAAAATAATTTTTAGTTTGCCTATGAAAACACAGCTTTCAAAATTTAGAAAAGTAAGAATGAAATCACAATCGCAAAATTCAAGTAATCACGTGAGAACATTATTTTTTAATTCATTATTTGTATTAGTTAATTTAAGCCATTAGACAATTTGAAACGATCACGATACCTCTCTGTCGGTCTGTAACCTTCTTTCTGTTAAATGAACATGAAAATAACAGATATGATGTCATAGCTCTAAGTCAACATTTTAAAAGCACATCAGCTGTAAAAGAAGCATACTCAATAATATTGCAATACTGGTAAAAGCATGTAAACAATTTATGCAATTAAAGTATTACTAAGAAAATTGCCATTTATGAGTTTTTCATTGCCACGTGATTTCAAGTTTCAATTATCCATTGAGTACGTGAACTTAAAACTCCCTAATTAAAATGATATCGTTTTTCCATGATAAAATATGCAAACATAATTTTTTGAAACATAGTCTTGGCTGATGACAATGAAGATACTTTGAATTTTTATTTTCGTTTTATTTCCAACCAGGGAGACACCTTTCGTGTAATGTATATCACAATTTTAAAGTTAAGTTAGATTTTCATTTATTTATTGAATGAAACTAGTTAAAATAAGTATCTTCTAGAGAAGATGATTGTTCTTTGTACATTTTAATATTTATTTTTTCAACATAAAAAAATACATGTCATCATTCTTTATATCATTTATTTTATTGGATCAAATTTCATAGGCTGGTGCAAGTATCAAATTTAATTGAATGAAAGTTTCTTTAAAAATTATTTTAAATATCTACCTCTATATTAGTATCGCACCATCTTTTCCTCATCGATTCTTATAAAATTATACTTTCTCTGATAATCATATACATATCCTCTTTGGTGTTCAAAATTCATCTCAACTAGGATACATGCAGATTTCATGACTCAAAGTAGCAGTTGCGAAATAAACAATTTGAAGTTTCAGTTCAGGTACTTTTATAAATAAGCCACCTCTCTTCTAAAGTCCGTACAAAAAGAATAATTTAAAAAAAATCAAAGTAGCTAGCCTAAAGAAAAGGAGAAGTAAACAAAATACTTCTCGAGAGGGTCTCGCCAGTGCACTGTTCAATCAGGAATGACCTTATCATCGTGCTTTAAAATGCAATGACGCATGCTTTAACCTCACCTGTTTTCAAGTCACGTGCTGTTCTAACCAGGCAGGGATTCTTCACTGCTCGAATCTCAAAGATTGTCAGCACTTGGAGTCGAGAGAGGGAAAGTTGGTAAACGCATCCGAATGTTTGGAATTTCTAACTTAATTGCTACTATTACATGGATTAAAGAAACGTTAACTCTTTTAGAAGGAAGTAAAAGACCATTTCATTTATTGTGCGCCTTGTTAAATCTCACATCATTTAGGAACCAGATATGAAACATTACTAAAAGAAACAAAAACAAATTTGATCATTTTAAATTGTTGGCGAATTTCATATTATTTATACTTTGAGATGGTGGTGCATGAGCATTAGGCGTTTTTAAACACTTGTGGAGAATTTTTTATGTTAAACAATGCATATGACAGAATTAAACAAGTTAAATCATTTGGTATAACATCGATTCTATGAAACTCAGCTTTACTAACGAAAAAATAGTAAACATCAATTTAAAATGCAATTTACTGTTGCCAATTCGAAAAAACATATATTTAGATACATCATAAGAAAAACTGCTGAAATACAGTGAGTCAGCAACGATAATCATTTTAAAATCACAATAAATCCTGCATTTCCGCTGATACAAGTGATGCAAAAATAATACTTCAATGACTGAATGCGATCAGGATTCAGGCGCCAAACACTGTTTATTATGAAAAAGTAACCATAATATTTTAAATTCAACAGTAATATTTTAAAAGGATTAATCCAGAACATAATCACCATCTACTTCAATAACTGCTTTCCATTTGCTTGGAAGACGATTCCGAGAGCAAACAATTCACGATTCTTGAAGATATCAGTGAAATTTCGGACACATTCCGCTTTTCAGAACTCTGGATTTGGGAGGTTGGATCCATCCATACAAATTCTATAACTTTCCAAGGTGTTTTAAGACGACTATTTGTGGTTAAATAGTTCACATTAAAGTTGTCGATCAGCATTCGAATTGTCAAGCCTCCGTCCCCCACGACGGCCGACAAAGTGACTGACTGACCCGGTTCTCGCTTATGAGTTAAGCTAATGGGGCGCTTAGCCCGGCAAGGGCTTATCCCAGATAATGATATTATTGTAGGAGACTTAACAGTCAGTATGCTGTCGTGGTCTTCTTCGTTCAGTCACAGACGGAATTAGAGAGGAAATTCAAGTTCAAGTTCAATGACTGAGTTATTGTGGCTCCAGTTCCTGAAACGGGGCTATCTCCTTAACCCTCCGTTAGGCGCGCGACTTTAACTGACGTGTTTAGGCGAGTGGTCTACACTCTTAGACCAAATTTATTTACTGTTTAAAATGCAACAAATAAAATTTCTTTATTAAAAACTGATTCATACTTTTCTTTTAAGTATTTTAAAAGGTAATAAGGTAATTTAAATAAACTTTATTACGTTATTATTAGTTTTTACTCGCAATGAAATCTTGTTATGCATTTTTAAGGATTATTTTACATACAAAAGCAAAAAATTTAAATAAAATAAACAAAACTAAGCAAAAATTAATTTCTTGAGTTCAGAAATGAAGTAATAGGGCAATATTTACAAACAGCATTTAGAAAGAATAAAATGAAAATCTTTTTGATCATTTCACAGGCTTTTGTATTTTCAGTTATTCAAACGCGAGACACACATGCCAGCCATGTGACCTTTGCATGCAGAGTGGTGGTATTTGTAGAAATCTAGCCTGGAAGACTTATTTCGACTTCTCGGACATACGCTACGACGTCTCACATAATTTTTCCCCTTAGGATTTTCTATAGGTTGCTGAGTTTCTTCAAGACCTAAAAGGACAGTTGCACGCTTCCAATTCCCATAGGCAGTTCTTTCAATGTTGATCTAAATTGTATTTGTGGCAGTATTAACTCCCATACAAACGATTCAATAAATTTTCGCCTTTTTGTTTTATTTTCTGGATTATTTGCCTTGTAAACACAAAGGGCATCTATAGCAGAGATGTTCAACAAATCGTAGAAAATTATCATAGGCCATTGCCTGGAGTTCTTTGCAACATCATAACTTCGACACATTTGATCTACTAAGTCTACGCCTAGTTTAGTTTTATTGTAGAAGGTTATTTCTGGTTTTACCTTTTCTTCCGTTTTTGGATCAATTGCATCGTTGTGGTGCATACTTGATGCAATTAACACAACTTTGTACTTCTTTGGACAATATGACACTAAAGTTATTTCGTGCTGAAATCCAACAATAGAACTTTTCTCTTCCCTTCTTTGTAACACTCTAATGCATTAAAATAGTCAAACGTTTTAACTTTAGCTTTATAAAGCGTGAAGAAACAAAATCGCAATCTGATTAAAAATGTGACGTAATTAGGCGCGCGGGCTACAATCATAGACCAACTGAATTCTTCCGTAAATAAACTAGGCGTCTGCACTCGCTAACAAGCGAAACGACACTGGCGGTGTAAAACAGTGTATTTAGAACAGCTACTGAGAAGGAAGTGTCTGCGCTAGCCATATATTAGAAATTACGTTATTTAAAAAGTACCTGGTCTACGATCGTAGACCGCGGGCCTAACGGAGGGTTAATGACGATAACTGTAGAAAACCTGAGGTTTGTGTAGTTTGCCATGAACTGTAGGGATCTTGAAAGAAGGAAATGGAGCGACCCTTTCCTGGTTACGCTTCCAAGCTAATACCACTGATTTGAAACTGGCAAAACATTGTACTGACTAGCGCCCTCTATGTGCGAACTAGAAAAAACGCCATTACGAGAGAAATCATGAGAAAGTGACGTGGGAATGGTGTTGTGTTTAAGATGTGTGTTTGATGGGTTTCGAAAAATATGTTAACAAACGGTCCTTTTAAATGCTGAAACAAATTTATATCTTTTTACATGTGCAATTGTGAAGAGTGCAGATAGTTAGCATGTTAAAAAATGTTGCATTAAGAAGTTTTTCACCATTATTGCTCTTCAGAGACATCACACCATTGCCTTCATCAACTTTCGCTGATTGTGTCATCACTGAAATAATCGCTGAGATCGAGAAACGACTGCGCTGCTTTCCATCTTATTTCAAAGTGGTACAGCAAAATGTGATGATTATGAGTATAATTCTTGACACGATTATGAGTATGCTTTTAACCTAAAGAATATTTTCCTTCATAAATTAATAAAATGTTGTAACTTTTTATTAAAATACGGCACGTTAAAAAAACGTCTGATAATTATGCAGCAATCTAATATATGTTCCATTCTATGAAACGTAATTATTTCTTTCGTAAATGCTAAATTAGTTTGTAGGTGTTACGTCATTTCTCATACTAATGAGTATCACAAAAGATCTCAAAAATATTACGAAAAGGCAGTAACAATTATTAGTCAATTATTAAAAGGAAGATAATTATTATACAGTTATTATTATTACAGTAGTTATTAGAATAGTTCTTGTTTGGACAACAGCAATGATAAGGGTTAAGCAAATTGTGATAACCCAGTATTGCCCCAAAAGCACAAAATGATGTTTAATTTTCAAGAAATAGTTTAAGGATCAAGAAATGGCGAATACTATACAGAAAGTATTGTATAATATGTTAACCATATTCCAACGTCTAAAAATATTTAAAAAACAAAATAATTTTTGAAAAAACAAATATATAAAATGAAGGACAAGTGAATAAAGAAAAACTTTAAAAGGAAAATGAATGATTAATTATTAAGTAATTTTATTTTAAAAAATTTCTCATCCAATTTTAGTTAAAAATAGAAAGTAACAAAATTATTTTTAAGTTTATTTTCAAGTGTGAGCAACCATTGTTTTACAGAGAAAGCTATATCTTAATATCGCTTTTTAAAGCTGAAATTTCAATTTTCCTGAAATTAAAAAATCACAAACAGTTTATATAGTATTAAAACCTATAGAATTCAATTAATATAATAAAATATTTCTGGATGATACTGGAACCAATACTGATCAATATAATAAAAATACCTCATATTTTTTACCTGTCTTATTTATTTTGAAATGTTTTGCATCATATTACTTTTGAAAATTTTATAACATTGTTATCTTTTTAAGTAAGAGATGCTTTTGCATACATACTAGATAAAATGTTTTTAAATTTATAAGCTGATGAAATTTTAATAATTAGATAAGTTTTATTTAAAATAAAAGCTTATCTAATAAGCATGAATATACAAAGAAATTTCCGAGTGTTACTAAATTTAATTTTATTGATATATATATATATATTACATTAATATTAATGCGACTCTATCAATAGATAAAAATAATAGAACCTACACTAAAAGTTATGTTTTGATATCAAAATGTAAAGTAATTTAATGTATTTTGAACTTATAATCTAATAAAACAAAATACAAAGCTGTTTTGTCTAAAAGACATTAGTATTAGAAAAAAAAATGCTTCAGAAAAAAAGAAATATACCCTGAAAATTTTCAATTTTTTCTGTAAGGCAATATGATTGCAACCTCAAAATATTATTTCCTCATATCTTTTTGATAAATCTATATCAGCGGAAAGAAAGAAGAATATACCATTATCTATCAGATCAACGCAAAAAATAAATCTAATATTTTTCTGATGGAACACATTAAACAGGGTACACCGCCGAATGTATCGTGACAGAATGCCATGCGCCTACCACATCTATGATAAAGCTTTTTCCCACAATAAAGATCAACAAATGATTGCAAATGCATATATAAAAAAAAATAATAGAATCATTTTTCTACCGTATATATCTAACTACATTCTTATATCTCTCTGAAAGAAAAATGGGGAAAATGTCAATGTTTTATTTCTTTTTCACCTATTTATCTATCTCTTCCATTATAAAAACTTTTTGCACACTATATTCTTTTTATTCTCTATAGAATGCAAGATCACGAATTTCTGCTCCTAGGGATATTGAAATTACTCAACAAACTTGCTTTTGATCTCTTCCAAAACAAAATAAGGTTTTAAGCACATTCAATGTAAATAAATTTTTAAGTGTATTTTCTTCAAAAATATTACTTTAATTGTCGTCC